>SJYA01000623.1:998584-1139865 GCA_006410615.1 Neotragus moschatus | reverse complement strand
TGAGGTTGATATTTCTCCCATCAATCTTGATTCCAGCTTGTGTTTCTTCCAGTCCATGATGCATTCTGCATATAAGTTAAATAAGCAGGGTGACAATATACAGCCTTGATGTACTCCTTTTCCTATTTGAAACCAGTCTGTTGTTCCACATTCAGTTCTAACTCTTGCTTCCTGACGTGCATACAGATTTCTCAAGAGGCAGGTCAGGTGATCTGGTATTCCCATCTCTTTCAGAATTTTCCACAATTTATTGTGATCCACACAGTCAAAGGTTTTGGCATAGTCAACAAAGCAGAAATAGATGTATTTCTGGAACTCTCTTGCTTTTTCCATGATCCAACAGATGTTGGCAATTTGATCTCTGGTTCCTCTGCCTTTTCTAAAACCAGCTTGGACATCTGGAAGTTCACAGTTCACATATTGCTGAAGCCTAGCTTGGAGAATTTTGAGCATTCCTTTACTAGCATGTGAGATGAGTGCAATTGTGTGGTAGTTTGAGCATTCTTTGGCATTGCCTTTCTTTGGGATTGGAATAAAAACTGACCTTTTCCAGTCCTGTGGCCACTGTTGAGTTTTCAAAATTTGCTGGCATATTGAGTGTGGTGCTTTCACAGCATCATCTTTCAGGATTTGGAATAGCTCAACTGGAACTCCATCACTTCTACTAGCTTTGTTTCTGTAGTGATGGTTTCTAAGGCCCACTTGACTTCACATTCCAAGATGTCTGGCTCTAGATGAGTGATCACAGCATTGTGATTATCCAGGTGTTGAAGATATTTTTTGTACAGTTCTTCTGTGTATTCTTGCTACCTCTTCTTAATATCTTCTGCTTCTGTTAGGGCCATACCATTTCTGTCCTTTATCAAGCCCATCTTTGCAAAAAATTTATTTGAGTTTTCCCAAAACATCTTACAGAAAAACCTGAATGAACTTTTTGGTTGACCCAATAAATATCTCCTGTATAAATATCTATTGAAATACTTATGGAAGGAGATAATCGTGTCTAATGGTCAGTGATCCATTTTAATCCAAACATTTTTTTCAATTGATAGATCTTCAATTTTGGTGAAAGAAGAGATTGAAAAAGCTGGCATAAAACTCAGCATTCAAAAAACTAAGATTGTGGAAACAAATCCCTTCATTTCATGGTGAATAAATGGAGAGAAAGTGGAAATGGTGACAGGTTTTATTTTCTTGGATTACAAAATCATTGTGGTTGGAGACTGCAGCCATGAAATTAAAAGACACTTGCTCCTTGGAAGAAAAGCTATGAAAATCTAGACAGCATACTAAAAAGCAGAGACATCACTTTCTCAACAAAGGTCTATATAATCAAAGCTATGGTTTTTCTTGTAGTCATGTACAGATGTGAGAGTTGAATCATAAAGAAGGCTGAGTGACAAAGAATTGATGCTTTCAAATTGTGGTGCTGGAGAAGATTGTTGAGAGTCTCTTGAACCGCAAGGATATCAAACCAGTTAGTCCTAAAATAGATCAATCCTGAATATTAATTGGAGGGACTGATGGTGAAGCTGAAGCTCCAATACTTTGGCCACCTGATGTGAAGAGATGACTCACCAGAAAAGACCCTGATGCTGGGAATGATTGAGGGCAAGAAAAGAAAGGGGTGACAGAAGATGAGATAGTTGGATAACATCACTGACTCAATGGACATGGTTTAAACAAGCTCCAGGTAACAGTGAAGGACAGGGAAGGCTGGCATGCTGCAGTTCATGGGGTTGCAAAGACTCAGACACGACTTAGTGACTGAACAACCAATTTTCAATTACTGTTTTCCTCCATAAATGTATTTTTCTGTCTATGCTAGTTCTTTAACGGAATATTTTGTCTCCTGGATCCACTATGAAATTATATTTCTTATCTTTAATTAGAATTGTGTTTATGTTTACTTTATATTGTGAGCTAGTGCTTCCATTTCATCTTCTAAAGGTATAATTGCATTTTTATTCTTATATTCATTTTAAAATTTATGAGGTATAATTTATGTTATATCTGCTTTTTGTATTGCTTAATTCTAGTTAGTCTCCATGTGTGTGCAGTTTATCTCCTACATATTCTATATCACTTTTACTTAAGGATTCCTCTTATATTGCTACTAGCTACTCATCTGTAGGACTGCATATCCTCATTATTCAATTTAGTTCACTTTCTTTTTTTAATAAATTTACATATATTATTGAAGTATAGTTGACTTACAATGTTTCAGATACACAGCAAGATGATTCAGTTAGTCAAATACACATACATTATTTTTGAAATTATTTTACATCTTAGGTTATTATAAGATATTGACTATTATTCCCTAGGCTCCCTGATGCTTGTTGCATATCTAATTCTTAATTAGAAATCTAGCCTTCTATTCAAACAAGTGAATCAAAATGTCATAATATTTTTGGTTAGGAAAAATTAATAAGTTTTCTAATATATATATATATAATACATATATATGTATGTATGTACTGTGCTGTGTTTAGTCACTCAGTTGTGTCCAACTCTTTGTGACCCCATGAATTGTAGCCCACCAGGATCCTTTGCCCATGGGGATTCTCCAGGCAAGAATACTGGAGTGGATTGCCATACTCTCTTACAGGGGATCTTTCCAACCCTAGACTGAACCCAGGTCTCCTGCTTTGCAGATGTTCTTTACCATCTGAGCCATCATGGAAGCACAAGAATACCAGAGTGGGTAGCCTATCTCTTCTCCAGGGGATCCTCCTGACCAAGGACTCAAACTGGGGTAGCCTGCATTGGAGGCAAATTCTTTGCCAGCTGAGCTACCAGGGAAGCCCATATATATGTATACAAAAGGTTTTCTACTACACTTGATAAATGCTTGAGGAAGAACATTAAAAAAAAGAGAGAGAGAGAAGGAGAGAAGAGATAGAGAAATTGAAGACCATAAACTAAATGAACTGGGAGCACTGAATATGAAAGAGAAAAATTGAAACAAACTAGATAAAAGATCATCATATGGTCCAGTAGATTTGAAACATAACTGCTCAGTGGAAACATATCTGGAGTTCTGGAGAAAAAAGCAATACTTGGGCATTTGTATTTTCAAAAAAATTTAAGATATTTCTGATATGCATCTGTATTTTAAAAAGTGATTACAGGCTTTTCTATAGATCCTAGTTTGGTGATATAGAGTTCTATTATTTTTCTTTTGACCAGTCCTGATACAATTGTATTAAGTGAGTAATACTTACATAATGACAATAGTAAAGTGTGTTTATCAGTTTTAAACATCAATAGTCAGACAAAAAAATAAAAGATAATTACTATTGCAAGTCATAATGGGAACATGATTAACTTGACAATATGAAATAATTTTATACATTTGGGTGGGGGGGTCAAGCAGAGTGATGTGGTAAGCGGAAGTGCATACATGCACATGTTTCATCCACCCTGTCAGTGTCAATCTTTTGGTTAGTGCATTTAATCCATTTACATTTAACATAATCATCAATATGCATGGTCCTATTACTGTTTTCTTAATTGTTTTTGGGTTTATTTTCTATAGGTCTTTCCTTTCTCTTGTGTTTCCTGCCTAGAGAAGTTTCTTTAGCATTTCTTGTAAAGCTTGTTTGGCAAAAATTCTCTTAAATTTTGCTTGTCTGGAAAGTTTGTGATTTCTGTATTAAATCTGAAGGAGAGTCTTGTTGGGTAGAGTATTCTTGGCTATAGGTTCTTCCCTTCATCACTTTAAAATGTATCATGCCATTCCCTTCTGGCTTGGAGAATTTCTGTTGAGAAATCAACTGACAGCCTGATGGGAGTTCCTTTGTATGTTATTTGTCATTTTGTTCCTGTTGCTTAATATTTTATATCTGTCTTTAATTTTTGTCAGTTTGATTCCACTGTGTCTAGATGTGTTCCTCCTTGTATTTATCCTTCCTGGGACTCTGTGCTTCCTGGACTATTTCCTTTCCCATATTTGGGAAGTTTTCAGTTATTATCTCTTCAAATATTTTCTCAGGTCCTTTTCTCATTCTTCTCCTTGTGGAACCCCATAATGAAAATGTTGGTATGCTTAATGTTTTTCCAGAGGTCTCAGGCTGTCTTCATTTCTTTTCATTTTTTTTTTTTTTCCTATATTCTGTTCAGTGGCAGTGATTTCCACCATTCTGTCCTCCAGGTCATTTTTCCATTCTTCTGTCTCAGTTATCCCACTATTTATTCCTCCTAGTGTATTACTCAAGTGCAGGTGGCTGTGACCAGCTCAATAAGCATGGCAGAGAGGAGCTACACTACGTCCGAGATCAGGCGCAGCAGCCAAGGGTGCCAGGCTGCAAGGGTGCAGGAACGGCTGAGAGGAGCTACCCAAAGCCTGAGGCCAGGGGTGGCAGCCAGGAGGAGCCACCCCGTGCCTGAGGCCAGGGGCGGTGGCCAGGAGGAGCAACTTCACATCCAAGGAGCGGTGGCTGCCCAGGCGCAGGAGGGCATAGAGGAGCTATCCCATGTTGAAGGTCAGGAAGGGCAACAGTGAGGAGATACCCCTCATCCAAGGTAGGGAGCAGTGGCTGCGCTTTGCTGGAGCAGCCATGAAGAGATACCCCACACCTAAGGTAAGAGAAACCCAAGTAAGATGGTAGATATTGCAAGAGGGCATCAGAGTGCAGACACACTGAAACCATACTCACAGAAAACTAGTCAATCTAATCACATTAGGACCACAGCNATGATGGTTACTCCATTTCTTCTGAGGGATTCTTGCCCACAGTAGTAGATTTAATGGTCATCTGAGTTAAATTCACCAATTACACTGGAGATGGGAATGGCAAACCACTTCAGTATTCTTGCCTTGAGAACCTCATGAACAGTATTAAAAGGCAAAATGGTAGGATACTGAAAGAGGAACTCCCCAGGTCAATGGGTGCCCAATATGCTACTGGAAATCAATGGAAAAATAACTCCAGAAAGAATGAAGGGATGGAACCAAAGCAAAAACAATACCCAGCTGTGGATGTGACTAGTGATAGAAGCAAGGTCCAATGCTGTAAAGAGCANTGAAAGAGGAACTCCCCAGGTCAATGGGTGCCCAATATGCTACTGGAAATCAATGGAAAAATAACTCCAGAAAGAATGAAGGGATGGAACCAAAGCAAAAACAATACCCAGCTGTGGATGTGACTAGTGATAGAAGCAAGGTCCAATGCTGTAAAGAGCAATATTGCATAGGAACCTGGAATGTCAGGTCCATGAATCAAGGCAAATTGGAAGTGGTCAAACAAGAGATGGCAAGAGTGAATGTTGACATTCTAGGAATCAGCGAACTAACTCATAGAACAAACAAAACATTTGATATCATATTGAAATGATGCAGGTACTACTTAAATCATTCTTGTATCATTGTTCAGTTGCTAAGTTGTGTCTGACTCTTTGCAACCCAATGGACTGTGACACGTCAGGTTCCCCTGTCCTTCACTATCTCCCAGAGTTTCCTCAAACTCATATCCATTGAGTCAGTGATACCATCCAACCATCTCATCCTCTGTCACCCCCTTCTTACCTGTATGTTATTTAAAATATAATACTAGAAATAGCTTCCCTTAAGAGTTTGAGACTGCCATTCAGATTCTTTCTATATCTGGCAATTTTTCTCACTGAGTTAATGATCTGAACCTGAGTAGACACAAACAGATGGCTGACATTGATGGAAGGATGATGCNCTATCATTTTGCCTTTTCATACTGTTTATGGGGTTCTCAAGGCAAGAATACTGAAGTGGTTTGCCATTCCCTTCTCCAGCGGACCACATTCTGTCAGACTTCTCCACCATGACCCGCCCATCTTGGGTTGCCCTGTGGGCATGGTTTAGTTTCATTGAGTTAGACAAGTTTCAACAACTGGTTAATATAGAACTTGATAAACCAGCTACAAAACAAAATTATAAGAATTATGATACATAATTCAAAGAAAAATAATATAAATTTCTGATAATCAAATCTCTGCAGGATCAACAGTAAGTGGTTAAGAATCTCTTCTGGAGACTAGAGATAGTGTGGGGATAGCTGGGGAGGAGGCCCACCACCCTCTGCAGGGAAAGCACCTATAAGCTGTGACCTCAGCCCCTGGCACAGAACTGTCAATCGCCTACTTCTGACAATTCATCAGTCCTTCACTTACACTTTACAATAGTTAGTCACATGGAGCACTTCTTACCAGGTTAGTCAATAAATTAATAGTCATGAATGATGATGGCTCCTGGATAAGGCCCAATGGTAGGAACAGAGTAGGGAAACTGCGGAAGCAGCCTTATGTCAGAGGATGTGAACTAAGGCGAGATGGAAGATTCTGGAAGGAGGATTTATAGCTCAACTTATAACTCAAATACTAACAATGGAGTTTTTGGAGGACAAATGAAAAGAACCTTATATTATTATTTTATACATTCACACACATTATTAAAATCTTAAAATTGGATGTAGATAACAAAATTAAATGGCAACCCACTCCAGTATTCTTGCCTGGAGAACCCCAGGGACAGGGGAGCCTGGCAGGCTGCTGTCTATGCGGTTGCACAGAGTTGGACATGACTGAAGCAACTTAGCAGCAGTAGCAGCAGAGAATACACAATTATATTTCAGCAGATACTTACAAATTGTCCCCACCAAAACGAATGAGCCAAATAAACATGTGACTTGAGATTTCAGGTTCTTTCCTATTTGTTCTTTAAGACATCAAATAGAATAAAAATGTCAAATGCCAAATGAAAAAGAAATAGAAAATAAAATACTACTTAATCCATAAACTGAATCCTTAAAAAAGTTTACATGTTGAGTATGAAAAACCCTTATAATTTCTACTTAATGGTAAATTATACAAGCTTTTGGTTCTGTGAAAATCATTTTCAGTATTTCAGTCCCAAATGAGGAAGAAATACAAGGCAAAGAGACCAGGAATGGGAGACGGTGTTTCAAGGGTGCTTAAGACACTTACAGCTGAGCTCTTCAGAAGCTGAGATTTAAGTGGATGTGATGGTATAAGAGGGAAATGAAAGGGAATGACAGATTGAAACCTAAGAAAACACTGTTACATAAGCCAAATGTTAGAGGATCATAGTACACTGGAATGAAAGACAGGTATAAACTTCAAGTGTCCTCTTTCCCTCCACCCTTCCAAAGGATGGTCAAGATCAAACTAAATTCTCCTAAAGACACACTCCATCTGCTGTGTGTTCTGTAATGTGAGGTGAAGAGCCCTGGAAGCTGGATGAGACCTGGACTGCTACTGGGCTTTCCAAACTCAGTGTGCAAATGAATCATCTGGGGCTCTTGTTAAAATGCAGATTCTGACTCAGCAGGTCTGGAGTGGGGCCCAAGATTCTGCACTTCTAAGAAGTTTCCACAGCATGGCCAGGTCAGCGGGTGAAACTGAGGAGCAAGCCCTTCACATGTGTAGACCCAGGACCTAGCTCTTGGTTTTATCAACATGAAGCTCGTTCTGCAGTGCCTGCAAAGGAGGTCTGAGGTCTATAGAGGCTCTTTAACAAGGATATACTCTCTCAGTTACTGCTTTCATGATATGGAAAAAAAAAAAAGTATGCTGAACTAAAACAGTGGTATAAATGTTATCACATATATAGATAATACACACACACACACACATACACACAAGCTACCACAACATATAAAACAGAATGGGGGGTGCGAGTGAAATGCCCCCGCCTACTCAGTCTCCTCCATCTGCCCACACAGTGATGCCTGAAGCACTCTGGAACCAAAGCATTCCAAGAAACACAGAAAGTAATAAAATAAATAAAAGGGTTGTGCCTCCAATGGACTCAGGGGAGTTTGGTGAAGGCAGAACAAATAAGGCATCCACTGCTGTCACCGATCTCGAACTTTCCTGTTTGCAGAATCAGTATTTTCAAGGTAGAAAGGGCCTAGGATATCCTGTACTCTTTATGTTACAGAAACTGAAGTCCAAGAACCACATACCTCTGATTTTTTGTCTGCTCATCCTTCTATACCACTGGCTAATTTCTTTAATCTATCATTGTCCAATTTAAACAAGATTGGAAAGGGGTGGGGACCAGAAGACTTGAAAGAGGAGCAGACATATCTTTGACATCATAATACTGATCAACAGACTTGGACACCGAGAATTTCAGGTTCTGTCCAATGCTCAGGAAATCCCCGAGATCAAGACATTCAAATCTCCAAGATCTCAATGCTCTGTTGACATATCTCTCTCAACTGTTTATTTTCCTGCTCACATTCATTGTAATCTTAACTTCCAATCTACTCTGTGCACTATCTCTTGTATTGAATGACCATTTTTTGACAATGGCCGCTGACTTATTCTTGCCTTTTTACTGTCCTGGGTAACCTCAAGGGTTGCTGAACAATGCTGGTCAAAACTAAGAGACCCAGGCTAAATGTAGGACTTTGAATCTTATTATACTGAATACAGTCTGAGGCATATTCAGGTACGTTACTAAATTCTCTACAGTCTTTTTTTTTTTTTTTTATTTTATTTTTTGGCCGTGCTGTACAGCATGTGGGATCCTAGTTCCTAACCAGGGATCAAACCCGTGCCCCCTGCATTGGGAGCACAGACCATCTGGGAATTCCCTACACTCTATTATTGCTCGTCTCCAAACACACAGAATCTTTCTCTAATCTCCAACTAAGAGAATACTGAAAGCTACAAACTTAATATATATGTGAATGTATTTTTTTTTCTTTCATCTAATCAACATTTAACTAAGGCAATCTGTTAAAATCTCATTAATAAACCTGTGGCTGATTTGCAATAAATCAAAATATGCTGAGCTAAGATTTACCTTCCCTTCAGAGGGAAGCAAAAAGTGCTAAGTAAACAAATACTGTCAATAAGGTTAAAGTGGTGGTTCACACTAATCTGGAGAAAAGTCTGAGCATTTAGAAGTGTCATTTATATATGACTGAAATTCTACATCATCCTAATCTCCTCTTCAGAAGTACTCTCTCAGGACATAAAAACCTAATTAATGCCCTTTGAAGAACATACGTTTTAAAAGTCTTCCTTTCAAAGTATTAATTTAGCCACATTTAATTTTTATCCTCTGAGTTCTCTAGAATTTTCCCCGCCTCTCATCAGTCATATTTGCTTACGTCCTTTCATCAGTCTAGCTGCAGGCCCTGCCCTGTCATTTTCTGTGTTCTCGTCTCTTCTCTTCCACTTGCCTTTCAGTTTTTCTTCTGGTTTTCCTCTACAGTGGTGCATCCTGCCCAAGACTGTGAGATAAAGCTCTGGGATAGAGAGGAGGAGATAGTAAGGGGAGATGTAAATAGATAGTAAGGGGAGATGTAGATCAGGTGAGCAAGCTACTACTCAGTTCATTTTATGGATTCTTACTGACTACGATACTTGGCACTAATGAAAGATAAAGAGAGGGGCAAAAAGGAGCTAAACTAATAGTGTTAAATGAGGCTGAATCTGAAGACACTGAAAACTTTTGGGGAAAAGAAATAAAGTCACCATAGCGACTTTATTCAAAGAGAATTTCCATACTCTGATTGTAAAAGGCTATCAAGAAGATGTTTCAGAAATAGTAGTTAGATACAACACAGGAAAAAGAGATGTTTTTATGGCTGCTGCTGCTGCTGCTAAGTTGCTTCAGTCATGTCCGACTCTGTGCGACCCCACAGAGGGCAGCCCACCAGGCTCCCCCATCCCTGGGATTCTCCAGGCAAGAACACTGGAGTGGGTTGGCACTTCTTTCTCCAATGGATGAAAGTGAAAGTGAAGTTGCTCAGTCGTGTCCGACTCTTAGTGACTCCATGGACTGCAACCCAACAGGCTCCTCCGTCCATGGGATTTTCCAGGCAAGAGTACTGGAGTGGAGTGGGGTGCCATTGCCTTCTCTAGCCTGGAGCAAATTTTGAACTGTGATTTTTGTCAGATTTTATAACTCTTAAGCAGGGTTAGGCTAGCAGGTAATCAGAAGAGGCCTTTAGGGAAAACACAAGCAATGTGGGGAGTGTTGTTGTGATTTATTTGCTAGTTGAACCAGAACTGAACCAGTGCAATAGGAAAAGCTGAGAAAGCACCCTCTCACTAACACTATATCTAGATTTATATTCTTAATAAGAGTAATCTCAACATTATGATTAAATGTGATCACAAAAGAACTTGTTTGCACTATCTAAAAGTAGGAATGTCATCCTGAACATCCTGGTCAAATTCCAACTTTGTAATTACTATCTATTGAGTGAACATTACTATTAACTTGGATAATTATATATACCAAACTCCTACTCATGCATATACTTAAAATAAACATTCACTGTACAGCCGTGGGTAGTTTTATGAGACTAAATTGGAGAGTAAGTTTTCTATGCAAAGAGAAAAAATGAGTAATAATTGGATACCATATAAGAAAGGTTCAGCAGCAAAAGAACATAATAGACTATCTGTACTAAAGCTCAGAACTGTGTTGTTCATTCCTACTACTATCAATCAGAGACACTCCTTCTGTCAGAATTTATCAAGCTCAGCTAAGAATTACCTTCAGAACCTAGGCAGGTTCATTTGTTCATTCATTCATTCAACAAAAAATTACAGAGTATCTACTATGTATCTACAATACATACAACACAATATGGAGTATCTACAACAGAACGGGAAAGACTAGAGATCTCTTCAAGAAAATTAGAGATACCAAGGGAGCATTTCATGCCAAGATGGGCACAATAAAGGATAGAAATGGTATGGACCTAACAAAAGCAGAAGATTAAGAGGTGGCAAGAATAAACAGAAGAACTATACAAGAAAGATCTTTACCACCCAGATAATCACGATAGTATGCTCACTCACCTAGAGCCAGACATCCTGGAATGTGAAGTCAAGTGGGCCTTAGGAAGAAGCATCACTACAAACAAAGCTTGTGGAGGAGATGGAATTCCAGTTGAAGTATTTCAAATCCTGAAAGATGATGCTGTGAAAGTGCTGCACTCAATATGCCAGCAAATTTGGAAAACTCAGTAGTGGCCACAGGATTGGAAAAGGTCAGTTTTCATTCCAATCCCAAAGAAAGTGAAAGTGAAGTCATGTCCAATTCTTTGCAATCCGTGCACTGTAGCCTATCAAACTCCTCCATCCATGGGATTCTCCAGGCAAGAATATTGGAGTGGGTTGCCATTTCCTTCTCCAGGAAAGGCAATGCCAAAGAATGCTCAAACTACCGAACAACTGCATTCATCTCACATGCTAGTAAAGCAATGCTCAAAATTCTCCAAGCCTGCAGCCATGAAATTAAAAGACTCTTACTCCTTAGAAGAAAAGTTATGACCAATCTAGACAGCATATTAAAAAGCAGAGACATTACTTTGCCAACAAAAGTCTGTCTATTCAAAGCTATTGTTTTTCCAGTAGTCATGTATGGATGNCTCCAAGCCTGCAGCCATGAAATTAAAAGACTCTTACTCCTTAGAAGAAAAGTTATGACCAATCTAGACAGCATATTAAAAAGCAGAGACATTACTTTGCCAACAAAAGTCTGTCTATTCAAAGCTATTGTTTTTCCAGTAGTCACGTATGGATGTGAGAGTTGAACTATAAAGAAAGCTGAGCGCCGAAGAACTGATGCTTTTGAACTGTGGTATTGGAGAAGACTCTTGAGAGTCTCTTGGACTGCAAGGAGATCCAACCAGTCCATCCTAGAGGAAATCAGTCCTGAATATTCATTGGAAGGACCGAGGCTGAAGCTGAAACTCCAATACTTTGGCCACCTCTTGCAATAACTGACTCATTGGAAAAGACCCTGGCAAAGATGCTGGGAAAGATTGAAGGCAGGAGGAGAAGGCGATGACAGAGGATAAGATGGTTGGATCACATCACCAACTCAATGGACATGAGTCTGAGTAAACTCTGGGAGTTAGTGATGGACAGGGAGGCCTGGCATGCTGCAGTCCAAAGGGTCGCAAAGAGTTGGGCATGACTGAGTGACTGAACTGACCTATGTTTTAGGTATGTTTCTAAGCCCAGGGATACAAAGTGAACAAGACAGACAAGGTCCCTGCCCTTAAGAAACTTAAATTATAATAGAGAAAATGACAGGAAATAAATAAATCAGTAATAGGAAAGATAGTGAAAGAACAATGGTACCTAGTAACCTGGAAGAAGTATTTAATAAATAGGATGGCCAACTAAGGTTTTGCTATGAGGATGTCAATAAGCTGAAACCTTAACGGATAATATAAAGCCAACTGTGAGGCCAGGAGAAGTGCATTCTAAGAGGAAATGTTAAGTACAGAGGCCTTGAAGCAGCAAAGGCTTGTTGCATTCAATGAATCAAAAGTTCAGTGTGGCCAGCAAATAAAGGGTTGAAGCAATGGCCAATGGGCAAGGGTCTAATCAAGAAGGAGGACCTGTTGGCCCAGGAAAGGAATTTAGATTTTGTTGGGGAGGTAGGAATGCTAATTTAAAGATAAGTAACTCACCATCGTGGGAAGATTATAATACACATCTCGTATGATTCCATCACCTCACTGAGAATCATGTTCTAGATCTTTGCTATTTAAACTGTAGGTCAAGGACCAGAAGTATCAGTTTTGGCATTAATAGGAAGCTTCTCAGAAATTCAAGTATCAGGCTTTATCTCAGTCCTTCTGAATCAAAAACTGTACTTCAACTGGTGTTCAGTATACACATTCTAAGTTGAGAAGCATTCACCTAAAGTGTTGTTCTGAAAAATCAGTATTTGCAACTATTAATATAAAACCATATGCTTTAATGCAAATAGTCAGAAGTTGGTTTAACAGTAAATTAAAAAAAAAAAAATACTATACTGTCCTGTAAGAGAATACAAATTCTGGATAATTCCAGAAAGGGGTTAAATATGATCAGACCAAATCAGATCAGAGATTTATTTATCTCAAATAAATATATGAGAGCAGAAAAGAATAAAGAAGAATCATAAAAGATGATGCCGTTTAAACCTATTTGTTACTTTAAAGACAAGATGTTCCGTAATATGAAGATACTTTTGTGTACCAGAGTCAACTTCATTTTCCAACTAGAGGAACCAATTACCTGTCTCCTGCTGATTCCTGTCCATTAACAGAGTAAAGCCCATCTCAAAAACATAACCTACACAACTAAGTCTACCTCATACTTACCACTTAAGTCCTTTCGTGCCTTATATTCTCAAATGATTACCTCCTAATCTCCTTGTTCTAACTGTTCCTCTTATCCCAACCTCTTAATTAAGTCTACCTCATACTTACCACTTAAGTCCTTTTGTGCCTTATATTCTCAAATGATTTACTTCCTAATCTCCTTGTTCTAACTGTTCCTCTTATCCCAACCTCTTAATTCTGAAAAACTCTTATTAAACTACAGAAAAGTTGAAAGAATAGTAGCCAATATTTGTACATTCTTCACCAAGAGTCACTGGTAACAGTTGCCACTTCTGTTTATCTGTCTTTCCTCCCCTCTATGTACACACACACACAATTTTTTTCTGAATCAAAGCAGCAGACATTTTTGTTCAAGCATCCAATCATGGGTCATGAATTACACCTGGTTTTCAGGTCTCCTTAGTCTCCTCTAGCCCATCGCCCCCCTCCCCGCCCCCTTTTCGGTTGTTATGACATTGACACTGATAGTTCCGGCCAGTTGTCCTAGATATATATGTTCTATATAACGTTCTACAACACGGACTTGCTTGTTTTCTCAGGATGAGGTCCAAGTTAAACATTTTGGTTATACATTTTGGTGAGAACACAACTTGATGTTTTCTTTGAATAGTTCTCATAGTTCCTGCAACTATGTTTTATGTTTCCTAGTAAATTATAAATAAGCTCTTTGAAAAACGTAGCCTTGTTTTTCATTTCTTTGGTAATTCCCTGAGGAATATAGCATAATCTCAGTATACATTACATGCACAATAAAGGAAAACTTGAAAGTAGGGTTGAGAAGTGTGTCTGCTGCTGCTGCTACTAAGTCGCTTCAGTTGTGTCCGACTCTGAATACGCGTAACTATTACATAGGGAATGCTTTTACATCAAACCAGAAATACTCTCTTTACCTCTAAGATTTTTGAGAAGAATGATTAAGCAGATGAAAAGTTTAGCAAAGTCTCCCATGCAAAAATGAATCTAGGAAAGAGCTGGGGATATTAAAGGCAGATATTAAGCAGACTGGATTGCTGAGGTTGGAAGATGAAAGAATGGAAGGCACGATCATCTATTATATCCCTAAATATTTTTATGAGTAAATCGGGCTTTAAATAGAAGATCAGGACAACAGCAGATTTAATAAAACCCTCATTTTTTAAGTCTCACTTGAGTTAGATACTGATTAGAAACTGTTTCTCAGAGAAGAAAGAAGAGCAAAATAGGTCATTTATTAATTCTTATTTAAATAATAGGCAGTTCAGAACAGTTCACAAGGACAATAAAAATATGGTATTAAAATCAAGTATTACACAAGATGATTTTCAGGAAATATTTTTGAAATTATTTTCAAGGCATCTAGTACTATAATTCAAGAGTTTACATTTAAAGGATGCTTATACTAGGTTGAAAGTAAAATTAAAATGCCATCTAATATGTCATGCAAAGGGAAAGGAAATAGCACCTATGACTTGTTTGAAGAACTGTTTCTGTTCAGAAGAAAGCATCAGTTAAAAAAAAATTAGATATGGTGTATTAGAGAACATTTTGTATATTAAGTCACCCTTACCTAATTAACTACAGATACTGAACTGCCAGCTGACACTCTGAAGTATGTCAGCTGGTGATCAAGGCTATTCTTCCACTCTGCCCCCCACAAATATATTCTAAGTGCTGTTCATTATGTGATCCAGTAGCCTTTAAGGTAGTGTCTATGCATCTCTTTTGGGGCATAAACACACACACACACACACATACACACACACACACACACACACACACACACCAAGCTATTAAAGGGAAAACAGAAGTTTTATCTCATCTAAATGCAACTGGAAAAATGTACCAGTACATGATGTCTATAAATGTCTTATGCAGTAAGCTTTGGCAGATTTATATTTCATGGGCCGGGGATAGGGGGAAGGTCTAAGTCATTATCAGATATATCATAGCTATAAGACAACTTTCTAACACTGGACACATAATAATTCTAAAAATTTGAACAAATTAGCTCTATTCTTCTAAACAATATTACTGAAGAAATGTAAAATTACTATGTGAGTGTTAAGAAATGCTCCTTGTAAATCAAGATATATTCTGAAAAGTAATCATGCAGATTTAAAATCTACTACACACTGTATCGGAGAAGGCGATGGCATCCCACTCCATTACTCTTGCCTAGTAAATCCCACAGACGGAGGAGCCTGGTGGGCTGCAGTACATGAGGTCGCTAAGAGTCGGACACAACTGAGTGACTTCACTTTCACGCATTGGAGAAAGGAAATGGCAACCCACTGCAGTGTTCTTGCCTGGAGAATCCCAGGGACGGGGGAGCCTGGTGGGCTGCCCATCTATGGGGTTGCACAGAGTCGGACACAACTGAAGCAACTTAGCAGCACACACTGTATAAAATCTGATAATTTAGGACATCTGCCCTTGAGATATACAAAATTACATAATGAATAGTTTTTATGACCCACTTAGCTAAATAAGCTCATGTTTCTTCTCATTTACAAAAGAGTTATTTGATTTGGCTGATGAGTGTAGATTTTTGGTTCTATAGAAGAGAGTAATTGAGGATACTGCAGAGAGCCAAGAATTATATGGGGACAGGATATGCCATATATAATTAGCCCTTACAAACAGCTCTCTAGTAGGAAAGAGTACCTAACCGTGTGTGTCAATGTTATTCTCTTACTTCAGTGAGAGGACTAAAGCTACGCTAAATAGTGGGATAACAGCCATTCTGTGACAATAAAATACGGTCAACTATTTTCAAACAGATAAATACATTTTAACTATATGACTATCACAAATACCTGTCTAATAAGCTACCCCAATATGGTATTTGATCCTACATAGTATTTTCAAATATTATCTTTTCTTATCATGGGGCTCAATTCCTATTCCCTTTAATATCTGTGGAAAGAACTATANATACTGTCCTGTAAGAGAATACAAATTCTGGATAATTCCAGAAAGGGGTTAAATATGATCAGACCAAATCAGATCAGAGATTTATTTATCTCAAATAAATATATGAGAGCAGAAAAGAATAAAGAAGAATCATAAAAGATGATGCCGTTTAAACCTATTTGTTACTTTAAAGACAAGATGTTCCGTAATATGAAGATACTTTTGTGTACCAGAGTCAACTTCATTTTCCAACTAGAGGAACCAATTACCTGTCTCCTGCTGATTCCTGTCCATTAACAGAGTAAAGCCCATCTCAAAAACATAACCTACACAACTAAGTCTACCTCATACTTACCACTTAAGTCCTTTCGTGCCTTATATTCTCAAATGATTACCTCCTAATCTCCTTGTTCTAACTGTTCCTCTTATCCCAACCTCTTAATTAAGTCTACCTCATACTTACCACTTAAGTCCTTTTGTGCCTTATATTCTCAAATGATTTACTTCCTAATCTCCTTGTTCTAACTGTTCCTCTTATCCCAACCTCTTAATTCTGAAAAACTCTTATTAAACTACAGAAAAGTTGAAAGAATAGTAGCCAATATTTGTACATTCTTCACCAAGAGTCACTGGTAACAGTTGCCACTTCTGTTTATCTGTCTTTCCTCCCCTCTATGTACACACACACACAATTTTTTTCTGAATCAAAGCAGCAGACATTTTTGTTCAAGCATCCAATCATGGGTCATGAATTACACCTGGTTTTCAGGTCTCCTTAGTCTCCTCTAGCCCATCGCCCCCCTCCCCGCCCCCTTTTCGGTTGTTATGACATTGACACTGATAGTTCCGGCCAGTTGTCCTAGATATATATGTTCTATATAACGTTCTACAACACGGACTTGCTTGTTTTCTCAGGATGAGGTCCAAGTTAAACATTTTGGTTATACATTTTGGTGAGAACACAACTTGATGTTTTCTTTGAATAGTTCTCATAGTTCCTGCAACTATGTTTTATGTTTCCTAGTAAATTATAAATAAGCTCTTTGAAAAACGTAGCCTTGTTTTTCATTTCTTTGGTAATTCCCTGAGGAATATAGCATAATCTCAGTATACATTACATGCACAATAAAGGAAAACTTGAAAGTAGGGTTGAGAAGTGTGTCTGCTGCTGCTGCTACTAAGTCGCTTCAGTTGTGTCCGACTCTGAATACGCGTAACTATTACATAGGGAATGCTTTTACATCAAACCAGAAATACTCTCTTTACCTCTAAGATTTTTGAGAAGAATGATTAAGCAGATGAAAAGTTTAGCAAAGTCTCCCATGCAAAAATGAATCTAGGAAAGAGCTGGGGATATTAAAGGCAGATATTAAGCAGACTGGATTGCTGAGGTTGGAAGACGAAAGAATGGAAGGCACGATCATCTATTATATCCCTAAATATTTTTATGAGTAAATCGGGCTTTAAATAGAAGATCAGGACAACAGCAGATTTAATAAAACCCTCATTTTTTAAGTCTCACTTGAGTTAGATACTGATTAGAAACTGTTTCTCAGAGAAGAAAGAAGAGCAAAATAGGTCATTTATTAATTCTTATTTAAATAATAGGCAGTTCAGAACAGTTCACAAGGACAATAAAAATATGGTATTAAAATCAAGTATTACACAAGATGATTTTCAGGAAATATTTTTGAAATTATTTTCAAGGCATCTAGTACTATAATTCAAGAGTTTACATTTAAAGGATGCTTATACTAGGTTGAAAGTAAAATTAAAATGCCATCTAATATGTCATGCAAAGGGAAAGGAAATAGCACCTATGACTTGTTTGAAGAACTGTTTCTGTTCAGAAGAAAGCATCAGTTAAAAAAAAATTAGATATGGTGTATTAGAGAACATTTTGTATATTAAGTCACCCCTACCTAATTAACTACAGATACTGAACTGCCGGCTGACACTCTGAAGTATGTCAGCTGGTGATCAAGGCTATTCTTCCACTCTGCCCCCCACAAATATATTCTAAGTGCTGTTCATTATGTGATCCAGTAGCCTTTAAGGTAGTGTCTATGCATCTCTTTGGGGGCATAAACACACACACACACACACACACACACACACACACACACAACAAGCTATTAAAGGGAAAACAGAAGTTTTATCTCATCTAAATGCAACTGGAAAAATGTACCAGTACATGATGTCTATAAATGTCTTATGCAGTAAGCTTTGGCAGATTTATATTTCATGGGCCGGGGATAGGGGGAAGGTCTAAGTCATTATCAGATATATCATAGCTATAAGACAACTTTCTAACACTGGACACATAATAATTCTAAAAATTTGAACAAATTAGCTCTATTCTTCTAAACAATATTACTGAAGAAATGTAAAATTATTATGTGAGTATTAAGAAATGCTCCTTGTAAATCAAGATATATTCTGAAAAGTAATCATGCAGATTTAAAATCTACTACACACTGTATCGGAGAAGGCGATGGCATCCCACTCCATTACTCTTGCCTAGTAAATCCCACAGACGGAGGAGCCTGGTGGGCTGCAGTACATGAGGTCGCTAAGAGTCGGACACAACTGAGTGACTTCACTTTCACGCATTGGAGAAAGGAAATGGCAACCCACTGCAGTGTTCTTGCCTGGAGAATCCCAGGGACGGGGGAGCCTGGTGGGCTGCCCATCTATGGGGTTGCACAGAGTCGGACACAACTGAAGCAACTTAGCAGCACACACTGTATAAAATCTGATAATTTAGGACATCTGCCCTTGAGATATACAAAATTACATAATGAATAGTTTTTATGACCCACTTAGCTAAATAAGCTCATGTTTCTTCTCATTTACAAAAGAGTTATTTGATTTGGCTGATGAGTGTAGATTTTTGGTTCTATAGAAGAGAGTAATTGAGGATACTGCAGAGAGCCAAGAATTATATGGGGACAGGATATGCCATATATAATTAGCCCTTACAAACAGCTCTCTAGCAGGAAAGAGTACCTAACCGTGTGTGTCAATGTTATTCTCTTACTTCAGTGAGAGGACTAAAGCTACGCTAAATAGTGGGATAACAGCCATTCTGTGACAATAAAATACGGTCAACTATTTTCAAACAGATAAATACATTTTAACTATATGACTATCACAAATACCTGTCTAATAAGCTACCCCAATATGGTATTTGATCCTACATAGTATTTTCAAATATTATCTTTTCTTATCATGGGGCTCAATTCCTATTCCCTTTAATATCTGTGGAAAGAACTATACTTATAGTAAGAACTCCAGGTGTAAAGAAAATATCTGAAGCGACTGCTAATGAGGGGAGTCAGTTTCAGTTTCTGAGATAACTTCCTCTTTTCTTAAAACCATTTCATAAATTATCTATCCATCTGTTTATCTGAAGATTCTTAACAACTTGAAAGATACTGCACCCCAATGTTCACTGCAGCACTTTTTATAAAAGGATACAAATTAACTTAATTATACAACAGAACAGTTATAGATGTGGAAAACAAGTTTATGGTCACCAGGAGGTAAGGAGAGAAGGGATAAATTGGGAGATTAGGACTGACAAGAACATACTATTGTATATCTAAAATAGGTAACTAGTAAGAACCTGCTGTAGAGGCACAGGCAACTCTACCCAACACTCCATAATGACCTACATGGGATCCAAATCTAAAAAAGAGTGTATACGTGTAAATGTGTAACTGATTCATTTTATTGAACAACAGGAATTAACACAACACTGTAAATCAACTATACTCTGATAAAAAATTAAAAAAAAAATTTTTTTAAAGATTCTCAATAACTTGAAAAGCAAGATTATATTAAAAATACAAGTCATAACCCCTGTTCTNATACAACAGAACAGTTATAGATGTGGAAAACAAGTTTACGGTCACCAGGAGGTAAGGAGAGAAGGGATAAATTGGGAGATTAGGACTGACATGAACATACTACTGTATATCTAAAATAGGTAACTAATAAGAACCTGCTGTAGAGGCACAGGCAACTCTACCCAACACTCTGTAATGACCTACATGGGATCCGAATCTAAAAAAGAGTGTATACGTGTAAATGTGCAACTGATTCATTTTGTTAAACAACAGGAATTAACACGACACTGTAAATCAACTATACTCTGATAAAAAATTAAAAAAAATTTTTTTTAAAGATTCTCAATAACTTGAAAAGCAAGATTATATTAAAAATACAAGTCATAACCCCTGTTCTCCAGAAGTTTATAGCTAATACTTACATGAAAGAAGATTAAGATTAAATTCAGGAGTCTAGTCACAAAACTGAACCATACAGAATACAAGTATTCATCAAATAAAGATTTCTCAGTGATGAATTGAGACAATATAATGATTTTTATTGCAGGGCATCTGCTAAAAATATTTCACAGTTTCAAAGGGCTAGCATACTGAAGAGTATCAAGTTTCTCTTCAAAAATTCAAGCTGTTAATTCATTTATTTCACAAGTATTTGAATACATATTGTAGCAAGGAAATGTACTAAATACTGTGAAGAATGTAAAACTATAGAGAAGTTTGGTTGATCCATTCCTCCAAGAAACTTACAATCCACTGGGCTCAGCATACATATCCCTTAAAATGCTTTATCTTCTTAAAATACAAAACTTGAGTTAGTGTCAGAAAACACTGATAATCCAAGTGGTATTTACCTGATCTTGCAGTGACATCACTGGATTATTTTTGGTAGTGTTGATGTGAAGAACATGGTATTTATTCTTTGCACACAGGTCATAGGCAATATTGGTAAAAGAGGTGCTTGCAGTTTTGGGGACTCTGTTATAAATGATCACCATGTCGTCTTCCTCATCTAAAGCTACATCTTGCCGAGGGCCATCCATGGTATGTCGCTGCTCAATCTCTCGAACTTCATGTCGTGCAATAGCCCTTTCTGCAAAGAAAAATATGAACTTAGTTTTGAAAGACACTATAAAGGAAGTTGTAAAACACTGAAAATAATTCCCTATTCCTGGAACATAGTTCTCCTACTCAAGAATGGGGTTAAGAACCACTAAAGAAATGTTTTAAGGACCAAAACTTCGGAATTATCTTGGAGAGATAATACTCATGCATATGAAGAACAGAAGAAAAAACAGTCACTGAGTTTAGAATACAACAGATTAGAGTTCTTCCATGTAGTTCAAAACACACTTTTCATTCCAACAGAATTTTTATAGCCTGAATTAATTCTCAAACACATAAAGACAACCTACATGGAATACTAAACTTCACAGTAAAAATACACTTAGAAAATAAATCACTTATAATTTAGGCAATGATTTAGAAATTTATTACTTAGGATGTAGTTGTGTGTGAGCTCAGTTGTGTCTGACTCTTTGCAACCCCTTGGACTGTAGCCTGCCAGACTCCTCTGTCCATGGAACTCTCTAGGCAAGACTACTGGAGTGGGTTGCCATTTCCTACTCCAGGGGAAATGGAGTGGGGAATTCCCCACCCAGGGATCCAACCTGCGTCTCTTATGTCTCTTGCATTGGCAGGTGGATTCCTTTCACTGCACCACCTGGGAAATATACAGGATGTAATAACTCCCTGCCTTATCAGAATGTACTAAGGCAGTGATTATAAACGCTTGTGTGATTTTAGGTAAGAAGAGCAAAGATGATATCATAAAACCTTCTTCATTTTGGTGTTTTAAACTACAGATAAGTCCTGGCTATGTTTATTAATTAAACTCCATGGTGACCTCCCTCCCCATCCCACCCCTCTAGGTTGATACACAGGCCCCTGTTTGAGTTTCCTGAGCCACACTAGTCTCTATTTAATATAAGCTTCAACTTCAAATAGTCTTCAGAATTGAGAAGCAAGAATATGGGAAGAAATGGGGGGAGGCGAAGTAACAAGACTGCAAATTACTCTGCACAAAGACAATTGCTCACACACAGTGTGCACCCTCCTACCACCAGATCTCTGTGCAAGCTTCCTTACCCTGCCTTGAACTCTCATTCATTCTCCCTCTACCCCAATTCTGCTTAGTGAACTCCTCAAACTTCACACTGAATTTAATCATCACTTGCAAGGGAAGCATCATCTAATCTCCCTAACTAGGTCAAACCTCACACATACACACATGATGTATGTATATATACCTCATAATGCACATCTCATACGTACACATAATTGCAATTTTACATTTTATATGTATTAGTATCTATCTACTATACTGGCAACAATTTAGTAAAGTGACATAAAAAAGCAGTGTGGAATAACTACAGTAAAAGGTTCAGGCTTCAAATATTGTTTGACTATGCATCTTAAAATTTGATTGAGAAGATATGGCTACTACATTATAAAGCATGCTCTGAGCTCAGGATTCACCTTCAGAAGAATTGAAGTTCCAAGCCTGCTGCTTACTGGTGGTGGTTAGGTTGCTAAGTCATGTCTGACTCTGCAACCCCATGGACTGGAGCCCACCAGGCTCCTCTGGTTCATGGGCTTTCCAGGCAAGAATACTGGAGTGGGTTGCCATTTCCTCCTCCAGGGGATTTTCCTGACCCAAGGATCGACCCCACGTTTCCTATGTCTCCTGAGTTGCAGGCAGATTCTTCACCCACTGAGCCTTCAGAGAAGCCCTACTAGCAGCGGGCATTCCAAAACAGGAAGAGAAGCACACATATGAATATATACTATGCATATACGTATCTTTTTTCATGGGGGAGAGTTGGTTGGGAATATGGAGAAAACGAGATGAGCTTAATGTGGAACATACTGCTGGACTGCCTAGGATACCCAGGAGACTGTAGATAACTGGGCACACAGCTCAAGGGCTTGAAAATAAACATTCATGTAGAAGAAAGACATCTGGGAAACCATAGGAATGATGAGACTACATAGATATTACAGAACATATAGCATGTAAAGATAATTTAATCTTAGAACAGAAACTTAGGAAATATCAACATTTAAGGGACAAGAGAAAAAGACAATCAATAGAAAAAGGCTAAGAAGAAACAGAAAAAGCAACCTGGACAGACTTTTAAGAACCACATACTACATGTTTAGAACACACAATATTTTTCAAAATTTACAGTAGTTTACAAATGAATCTGTAATCGAGGTAATGTATGATGCTCAAGCATCTACACAGGATTTGGAAGTTCTCTCACTAAATTCAGCATGTATTTATAGAAAGCCTAAGAATATACTTATATTCAATAAGTTTAAAGGAACTGTATCTTCTAAGCAACCCCAAACTGTCAACCACAATCCAGAACTATTACGGTATTGTTATGTCCTCACTCTCCCTTTTCCACAATGTGAAATAAAACAGTACTGCTGACATTTAAGTGCTGACAGAAGTTAAAGAGGCTGTTTCCTACAGCAGCCCAGATAATATATGAAATTACCTTTACTTTTAATGGCTACACCAACAACCAATAATGCTGAATGCTTTCACTAGTTTTTCTGAACTCAGTATTTGGAAAAGAAACAAATTTTGCTATTCTTTAAAAGAAGTTATTATTTAGTTTATGGATTAAAAAAAATTTTAAGGTGCTAAAACTCTATATAGAGTATGAAACTAGCATGTTTTTAGAATTAATCATTATTCTTGGTTCATCATGTGTATTAAAGTATATGAACTATATATTTGACATTTCCTAAAAAAAAAAAAGACTAGAGATCTTCAGGAAAATTAGAGATATCAAGGAAATCTTTCATGCAAAGATGGGCACAATAAAGGACAGAAACAGTATAGACCTAACAGAAGCAGAAGCTATTAAGAAGAGGTGGCAAGAATTATACAAAAAAGATCTTCATGACCCAGATAACCACGATGGTGTTATCATTCACCTAAAGCCAGATATCTTGAAACGTGAAGTCAAGTGGGCTTTAGGAAGCATCACTACGAACAAAGCTAGTGGAGGTGACAGAATTCCAGTTGAGCTATTTAAAATCCTGAAAGATGATGCTGTGAAAGTGCTATGCTCAATATGTCAGCAAATTTGGAAAACTCAGCAGTGGCCACAGGACTGGAAAAGGTCAGTTTTCATTCCAATCCCAAAGAAAGGCAATGCCAAAGAATGCTCAAACTACCTACTGTGCCACTGAGCTCATCTCACACGCTAGGAAAGTAATGCTCAAAGTTGTCCAAGCAATAGTGGCTCATGATGATTTTAGTGGTCCTTTGAGGATATGATGAAAGCAATAGATCTGGTCTCCAGAACAGCTGATGTGTACATTTCAGAGCTTCCTCCTAGAGCCCAACCACGGGAAGGCGGCTCCATGACCCCAAGTTAATTATTTTAAAAAAAAGAAAAAAGGTTCATGGACATCNTTGAGGATATGATGAAAGCAATAGATCTGGTCTCCAGAACAGCTGATGTGTACATTTCAGAGCTTCCTCCTAGAGCCCAACCACGGGAAGGCGGCTCCATGACCCCAAGTTAATTATTTTAAAAAAAAGAAAAAAGGTTCATGGACATCAAGGCCTGATAGTAAACTGCCTAAAGGTATTAGTATATATATCGAAAACAAGAGGTTACTCACAAATTAAAATTGCAGGCAAAGAGAAATCATAGAGGAAACTGGCAGTGACGATTAGAAAATGTCCACAGGGAGGGTGCCTTGTCACAAAATTTGCCCTGTCGGAACTCCCTGGTAATTATGCCTTTTGCGGAGCCAGACAGGAATTAAGAGCTTGGAGCTAACAAACACCTGAGTAAGAAAGGTAATGCCAAAGAATGCTCAAATTACCACACAATTGCACTCATCTCACATGCTAGTANGGAGGAGAAGGGGACGACAGAATGACATGGCTGGATGGCATCACTGACGCGATGGCCGTGAGTCTGAGTGAACTCCAGGAGTTGGTGATGGACAGGAAGGCCTGGCGTGGTGCGATTCATGGGGTCGCAAAGAGTCGGACACGACTGAGCAACTGAACTGAACTGAACTTGGCAGTTTCTAGTGATAAATCCTCAGTTGTGTAAATCCCCAAATACTGTTCTGAAGTATAATTTGTTCCCTATAAAATATGCACACAGTGAGAAGTAGGAAGCAAAAAAGGTGCACCAAAAGAATAAAAGGTTAACTGATTTCTTCTCCAGTACCACTTACTGTGAATGAACTGTCTAGTCAGGCACTATCTGATCTTCATGGAAGTAGGATTTGGTAATTATTATGAATTAAACAAATTGGTTGTCCAATTGTATACATTATTTCTTATGAAAATGTTTAGCCTGAGTCAGTTTCCTTGAATTCAATCACCATAGGGACTGACAAAATAAATTCCAATATGGATGATTAAAGGCTAGACTCCCAACACTAGTAAATGCTTTCTTATGTGGTTTCCAGGCAGTGAGCAAGAGACACACGTGTTGTCCTTAAAACTTACAAGTAGACTTCTCTGGTGGTCCAGTGGTTAGGATTCCACCTGCCAACGCAGGGGATGTGAGTTTGATCCCTGGTCTGGAAGATTCCACATGCCACAGGGCAACTACTGAGCTCACGTGCCACAACCACTGAAGTCCACACCCCAGAGTCCATGCTCCACAACAAGAGAAGTACCACAGTGAGAAGCCTGCAGTCCACAACTAGAGAGCTGCTCCCACTTGTTTCAGCTAGAGAAAGCCTGTGTGCAGCAACAAAGACTCGGCACAGTCAAAATTAAATAATTACTTAAAAAAAACCTTACACATATGGTTTAACTGGATCATCCTATAAAAAGGAGCTGAGACCACCTTCTACTTCAAGGAAGATGGTATAAACTTATGTTTTTGCTGTTCCTCTCATGAAGTACAACTAAAACCCTGGACATTATATATATGACAAACGTAAGACTCTAAAAGTTGGAGTGAAGAAAACAGACTAGTTAGAGCCCTTAAGATTCAAGGAACAGCATGGTGAGTTCCTTTTCTTTAGCCTTATATATCCCAGTCTTAGAGTAGTAGAAGCTGGCAACCCAGGAGCAGGCATACATAAAAAGACGTCCAACAAAAGCCCCATCAGAACACCAAGAGAAGGACAGCATGGGAAGGCAAAAAACTTTTGGACAATAATCACTCTACTTTAGCTAAACGTCACAGAAAAAACTGTGGCCCCACTTCCATTCTCACTGGCCAAGCAGCTAGCCTAGACTTCTACCCTCACAAGGCTGCAATCAGATGCCCAGTATCTCTGGTGGAATGGTGTCAGAGAAGACGAGGTAGGGAGCCGGGACTTTTACCCTAGGCAACAAGTAACAAGGCACGTGTGCAGTGTCAGTGAAGACCAAGCAAGAAACCAGAATGTCCGCTTTCACAGAGGAGTGATGAGAGGCCCCGTCACCTCCCCACTTAGTGCTGTCAGAGGAGACCTAGTGGAGAATCAGGACGCTCACCATCACTCAGTGTAATAAGGCCACTCCCATCCTGCCCAAGGTAACAATGAGCTCACCAGGTGTTGATGGTGGCCTATTTGGGAACCTGAACTTCTACCTCCACTTTGCAGTAACAAAGCAGCAACCCCTTCCCTTGCCAGAGTAGTACTGGAAAAAGTCAACTAAAACAAAAGGTATTTTTAAATATGATTCAGAGTACCCACAGATACAGAGAACAAACTAGTAGATAGATACCAGTGATAAGAGGGAAAGGGGAGGGGCAATACAGGTGTTGGGGGAGAAAAGGGCTATTGTGGATTATATGACATCATGTGTGTGAAACTTTCAAAAACTGCAAAACTCTATAGAATTTAAAGAATATTTTATTCAACTGAAGAAAAAAAGATCCAAAGTCTCACAACATAATATACAAATATCCATGTTTCAATCAAACTGTACTCAGCATATTAAGAACCAACAAGATCTCAAACTCAATGAATAGAGATAAGAAACGACAATATAAAAAGGACAGCGATGTTAGAATTATCAAAGATTTAAACCAGTCATGATAAAAATGCTTTCAAGAACAAGCTTGAACCAAATGAAAAAACAGAAGGCCTCAGAAAATAAACTCAGTAATGAAATAAAATATATAAATAACTAAATGGAAATTTTAGAACTCAAAGAAGAAAAAAAAAACCCCAAATAAAAAGCTCAGTGAATGGGATCAACAGTAGAATGGAAAGGAAATTTAGTGAACTGGAACATGGAACAAAAGAAATTATCCAATCAGAATAACAATGAGAGAATATAATAGGGAGAATAAAGCAACAGAACCTTGGGGAACTGTGGGATATAACAACAGGATCTAAAATTGGTGTCACAGAGTCTTGGAAGGAAAGGAGAAAGAAAGCAGAGCTGAAAGAGTTCTTAAAGAAATATGGCTGAAAACTTGACATCCGACAGGAGACAAAGATTTCAAATGCTGAACAAATTCCAAATGGCATAAACCAAAGACCTCCAAGACAAGACATATCATAATTAAACTTCTGGAAACTAAAAATGAAGAAAAAAGGGCTTGAAATCAGCCTGAGAAAATGAAGCCTACTGTAGAAAAAATCTGGAATAACAGCAGATTTCTCATCAGAAGTCAAAGAGCCAGGAGGAGGTGGCATAATTTTTCAAGTGGTGAAATAAAATAATCCTATACCCAGAGAAAATCATCCTCAAGAATGAAGGGGTGTAAGATATTCTTATATGAAAGAAACCTATAATAATTTATTGCCACTATGATTAATGACGTTTTCTAGATAGGAAAAAATAAAACATAAAAGAAGAAATCTTAAAACACAGGGGAAAAAAAGGGAACAAAAAAATAGAAAGAATAAACATATGGGTCAATACAATAAACTGTCCTTCTTGTGTTTTCAAAAATCTGTTTGACATATAAAGCAAAAATAACAACACTGTGTGATATGATTTTAAATGTTTGCATTAGAAATATTTAGTATAATTATGTTGTAAGTGGCAGATAATGAAAGTATGTAAATAGAGGTAGTTTCTACACTTCACCTGAACTGGTAAACTGATGACACCAGTAAACTGTGACAAGTGATATTTATATGATGTAACACATAAAGCAACCATGAAAAAAATGCTGTATAAAGACTCAGAAACACACTCCAAGTGTTTTAAACTCAAAAACACTATGGATAAATCAAACTGTAACTTTTAGTAAGTGTAAAAGTAATTTATAGAAATGAAGAGAAAAGAAAAGAGGCAAGAAGAAAAACAGAAGACAAAACGGAAAGAAATATCAAGGAAGCTTAAATACATAAGTGGATAAAAATGAAAATAAAGTAAGAGGAATTCCCAAGACAGCAAAGACCCTGAGCTTACTTCCCCTCATAAACACATCAAAATCACAACTATTCACAGATTGATGAAAAAGATTTGAACCTACCAGAGAAGACCTTCTACACTAAAAGCATAAAGAAGGAACCATAATGGAGATGGATAGGAGAGGTGGAGTTGTAGTAGAGTCAAAACCTCAACCCTTGGGCTGGGTGACCCACAAGTGGTAGAATTATCATAATTGCAGAGGTTCTCCCCCAGGGAGTAAGGGGTCTGTGCCCCACAATGGGCTCTGTAGCCCAGAGTCATGAACCAGAAAGATGAGCCCCCAGAATATCTGGCTTTGAAGATCAGTGATGCTTATTTTCAGGAGACTCAGAAGACTGTGGGAAATAGAGACTCCATTCTGAAAGGGCAAACACAAAATCTTGTCTGTTGTTGGAACCGGGGCAGATGGCAGTGCGGAGCCTGGGTCAGACCCACCTGCCGGTCTTGGAGAGTGTCCCAGAGAAGCAGGAGGCAACTGGAGCTCACGCTGAGGCAAAGACACTGGTGGCAGCCATTTTGGGGAGCCTGTCCTACCATGGGGACACTGGTGTTGACAAGCACCATTCTGGAATACTCCCTCTAGCTTATTAATGTCAAGACCCAGCTTCCTCCACCCCCCAGCACCCACAAGTGCTGGGACCCCTCAGGCCAAGCAACTAACCAGGTGGGACACAGCTCCACCCACCAGCAGACGGGCACCTTAACACCCCTGAGCCCACAGCAGTCCCTGAACATGACCCTAGCCACCACAGGGCCCAGGATGCAGCTACACATACCAGTGTGAAGGCACCAGACCTTCCAGAGCCTCACTGCCAGAGACACTGAGACCCAGCTTTGACCACCAGTACGCAGGCAAAATCCCCAGAATCTTCTGAGACTCACACCAGCAAGCCTGCTTTAGCATTAGGACCAGCTTCATCTATCCTTCCTAAACTATTTCAAGAAACTGCAGAGGAAGGAATGTTTCCAAACTCATTCTATGAGGCCAGCAACACCCTGATACCAAAACCAGATAAAGGTATCACAAGAAACAAAAATTATAGGCCAGAATCACTGATGTACTTAGATGCAAAAATCCTCAACAAATATTGGCAGAGCAAATACAAAATACATTAAAACAATCATACTTTATGATCAAATGGACTTCATATCAGGTATGCAAGAATGGTTCAACAGGAACAAAAAAACTAATGTGATAAACATTAACAAACTGAAGAATAAAAACTATATAATCATCTCAATAGGTGCAGAAAAAGGTTTTGATAAAATTCAACACCCATTCATGATTTTAGAAAAACAAAAAAACAACTCTCCAGAAAGTGGGCATAGAGAATATACCTCAACATAATAAAGGCCATACATAAGCCCACAGCCAACATTGTACTCAACAGTGAAAAGTTGAAAGCATTTCCTCTAACATTAGGAACAATACAAGGATTGTCCACTTTTATTCAACTCAGTATTAGAAGTCCTAGCCATTGCCATAGCAATCAGACAAGAAAAATAAAAGGAATCTAAATTGGAAAGTAAAACTGTCACTGACTGCAGATGACGTATAATACTATGCATAGAAAACCCTAAAGAAAACTACTTGAGTTCAACAATGAATCTGGTAAAGTTGCAGAATACAAAATTAATATATAGAAATCACTTCCACTTCCATACCCTACCAACGAACTATCAGAAAGAAAATTCGAAGAAACAATTCTATTTACAATTACATTGAAAAGAATAAAATACTTATGAATAAACATATATAAGGGGTAAAAAGACCTGTGTCCCTATATACAAGGACTCTTCTAGACCCTTGTAAATACATGGCTTACATATTTATTGTTTGTGCATTAATTATATATTGACTCAAGATTAATGAAAATATATTACAAAATAAAAATTAAATTTTCTTCCCAAATTTCATCTCACTAATGAATTATGACTAAGAATTTATTGGTTAATGTTCTTAAGAGGATCTATTAGGTAAGAATAAGGTAGAATAAGGTAATAAGAATAAGAATAAGGCAATAAGAATAAGGTAAGAATAAAGTAGCTGATAAATATCCCAACAATCTGATAACTACCAATATAATTATTTTCTTTTTATTGCTAAAGTTACTAAGTTAAAAGAATATGGCTGGTTTACATTGGCTAGTTTTTTACAGCTATTACACAAATTTTAAAATGTGAAATTCTTATAACAACCTTCCTTTATATTACCAATCTGAAAAATGCATTAACCACCTATATGAAATATAATATTGCTAATAGCTAACACTGAATCCTCACTATGTGTCTTAAATGTATCATTCTTTATATGCATACTCTGTGTTAAGTATTTTATGTGCATTATCTCAAGTTTTGATTCTTAAAACAACCCTAAGAGGCAATATTATTATTCTCATCTAGATGAGGAAACTGATTCTCAAAGAAGTTAACTGATCATAAGCTGAATACTAATGTCAGGTCTCAGGTCAATCTGACTCGAGAGCCTGTGCTCCACATTATACTTGTCATCTGAGATTTAATCTGCTTCTATAAGAGGAAGGAGTAGGGTTGCATAATTAAATACAGGAGGATATTATATAAAAGCACCACTTTTTTGCAAGTACCCATTTTTAAAATATAGAATATTATAGTTAAAAATCATGGGTGAGATGACTTCATTCTGTACATATTTCAGTCACTTGAAATGAATATTCTGACAGGAAATGGGGATTCCAACCAATATCCTTTTTCTCAAATTTTACCAAAACATCTCAAACATCCCTCATACCTTTTTATACACTTCTCAAGTAATCTATTTGTATTTTAAATTTACATCTTATACAAAATCAAATAAATGTCATAACAGAGAACAAACTAATTTCAAAACCAAGAATTGGGGTAAAAAACTTATGGAGAAAGACACAATGGATAAGTTGAGCCTTGAAAAGATACTGGGTTTCAAAATATAGAGATGGATCCTTTGGGAGGCCATAAAGGCCTGCAGAGTGACTAAGTTCATAAGTAATGCACTAGGAAAATTTGATTATAAAATTATTTAACCAACAGTGTTCTGTGACAACCTAGAGGGGTAGGATGGGGTGGGAGGGAGGTTCAAGAGAAAGGGGACATATGTATACTGGCTGATCCATACTGCTGTATTCAGTTCAGTCCAGTCGCTCAGTCATGTCTAACTCCTTGTGACCCACGAACTGTAGCACAGCAGGCTTCCCTGTCTATCACCAACTCCCAGAGCTTGCTCAAATTCATGTCCATGGAGTCGGTGACGCCATCCAATTATCTCATCCTCTGTAATCCCCTTCTTCTCCTGCCCTCAATCTTTCCCAGTATCAAGGTCTTTTCCAATGAGTCCCAGCTCTTCACATCAGGTGGCCAAAGTATTGGAGTTTTAGCTTCAGCATCAGTCCTTCCAATGAATATTCAGGATAGCTTTCCTTTAGGACTGACTGATTTGATCTTCCTGCAGTCAAAGGGACTCTCAAGTCTTCTCTAACACAGTTCAAAAGCATCAATTCTTCAGTGCTTAGCTTTCTTTATGATCCAACTCTCACATCCATACATGACTACTGGAAAAACCGTAGTTTTACCAGAGGGACCTTTGTTGGCAAAGTAACTGTTGTACGGCAGAAATCAATACAGCACTGTAAAGCAATTATACTCCAATTAAAAATAAATTAAAAATTACTTAACAACAGTAGTGTAAAACAGCTAAAAAAAAACTACGACAATTATAGGCTACATTGATAAGCATATAATTATCAAAGTAACATATGTTCCACTTATTGAGCCTTTATTATGGGCCAGAAGAAATGCTGCTATGTGTTTAAACACGTATTACTTCATTTAATTCTTAAAGTAACCCTATACCTATTACTTATAAGGTAATAATATGGAAACGTAGTGTCATATTAGTTAAGAGTTTTGAGGAACAGAGTCAGAACCCAAAACTTCAATGATACCAAAGCCTAACCAAAATGTAGTCATTACTGTCTTAAACCACAGGGAGGCACTGTTCCTAGGAAATTTATGTCACACATGTACTATTATGTATCATTTCAGGCACACACAAAGAATAGAGTACGTTCAGGATGGAAAAGAGCCAGATAACCCATGCCACACAAAAAAACTTTTAAAACACCCAGAACACTTAAGTAGAGAGGAGAAATTCCATAAATGTACTGAAGTTATCTTGAAATATTTGAAAAGTTATTATGAAAAGGAGGCATCCTTTCTATAGAATCACTCTGTAAGACAAGACAGACCATGTCTCAAGACGGAATGAGCTTTTTAAATAACCAGCAGTGCAAAGAAAAGATATGTGCAGTTTAGGAGGAGGTAAGCTATCAATCTCCAGAGGTACTCATCTAGAGGCTTCATACGTCTTAGCCGCTCACTCGGGTCTGACCCTTTGTGACCCCATGTACTGTAACACATCAGGCTCCTCTGATCAAGGGATTCCCAGGCAAGAATACTAAAGTAGGTAGCCAAGCCCTTCTCCAGGGATCTTCCCCACCCAAGAATCGAACCCAGGTCTCCAACATTGCAGGCAGATTCTTTACTGAGCCTCGAGGAAAAGCCCCAGAGGCGCTTCATGAGGACCCACCAAAAGATGTAGATAGGATTTCTGCACTGATGAGAGCGGAAACCATAGGACATCTGGCATCGGTTATCACTAGGTAAATACCTGTGCTTAGTTGCTCAGTCATGTCTGACTCTTTCCAATCCCCCGGACTGTAGCCCACTGGCTTCTCTGTCTATGGGATTTTTCAGGCAAGAATACTGGAGCAGATTGCCATTTCTTTCTCTGTTGGATACTCCTGACCCAGGAATCCAATCCACGTCTCTGGTGCCTCCCACATTACAGGCAAATTCTTTACCTGCTGAGCCCACTGGGGAAGCCTGTCTGCTAGCATACAGATTCTTTTGAAGGATTCTCTCCACTGAGCCTCTAACAAGGTAGGACAGAGCAAAAATAAAGATAGAAGCAGGCTGGTGACAATTAACTAAGAAGAAGGAGTGGAATGCTGACACACTTTTTCCATAATTCTGTCTTATTCAGTGTTTTTCAATAGTGTCCGACTCTTTGCAACTCTATGGACTGCAGCATGCCAGGCTTCCCTGTCCTTCACCATCTCCCAGAGTTTGCCCAAACTCATGTCTACCTTGAGAAAGACTAAGTATGTAGCTCTTATGATTATGGCAAAAATTCAGATAATGAGAAGATTGATACTGTACTTTATGCTTTAAGTAATGAGAATATTGTGATAATTTACAACCTAGTTCTTCATACTAGACTCATTAACTAATTCCATTAATATTTACTAAGGATCTATTAATTTATAATTCATCTGGTCCTGGCGATAAGCCTAATCCTGAAGAGTTTGGTGGCATGGCATTATAATAAAATTTTATAAGATGCAATGGGGATCCCATAAATGGGATGCTTAAGAAAGGATTCACAAAGAAGACTGAGAAAGAAAGTATCTCCTGAGTAGAAAAAGAAAGGCATTCTAGGCAGAGAAAAAAACTTGAGCAAAACCCTTGGAGATATAATACTGCATGATGCATTCAGATCCTAAAAGTGGTTCTTGATAAGTTTACAATATGAAAGAATGGGTAGGGACAAAGTAAAACATGAGGCAGACAAGCTGGCAGAGGCCAAAACACAGCATCTTAATCACCATACTGGGATATGAACTGTAACGTGAAAGTCAACAATTCTCAAACTCAGTAAGTTCAGAACCTTCTTTATGCACTTAAAAATTAGGGACTCCAAAGAGTTTTCATTAGTGTAGGTTAGATCTACCAATATCATATGAGAAATGAAAACTATAAAACTGGAAAATATTTATTAATTTAAAAATAATAATATAATAAAGCAGGTTAGCAAAAATGACAGTTCTGTGAAAATACCTTTTTCCACAAAAAACAAAATTTAGTAAAAAGAGTGACTTTTTAACATTTTTGCTTTTATTTTTATATGTCTAACAATGGAAGATAACTCGATTCTCATAACTACTTTTCCATTCAAAATATTACCACACAGTATTTGGGTTGGAGTCTATGAAGCAATCAGACACACAGATTTTGTACAGATCCACAGCTGGAAACTGGAGAAGGAAACCAGCTCCAGTCTTTGTCTGGAAAATCCCACGGACGGAGAAGCCCCAGGGGTACAGTCCATGGGGTTGCAAAGAGTCGCACAGGACTGAGCACATATGTATAACAGTTGGAAAAAGATTATTTTAATATCTTCTGATAATTGTTTGACACTACACTAAAACTCAATAAGTGTTATTTCTCAAAGGCTAGTTGTAAAGTGATAACCCATGTTAGTAAACCTTCTATACACTGTATATTGATCTACCTTGTACCATCACTTAAGAAATACTGGTTTATGGAGTTACACAGATACACCAAAGGTAATATGTCTAATTATACAACTCCCCCCTCAATCTCATCAAAATACTCAGTATTGGGAAACTCATAGTGACAAATACAAGTTTTCTCAAATTTTCTACTGGGCAACAAGTATTACCAGTTGTTTTCCTTCAAGCAACATATTTACTTCATAAGCTTTGTAATTTAACTAAGATATTAATTTTGATATTAAACAGGCAGGAAGATTCAGAGACTTCCTCAACTTGTAGCAGAGGTTCAAACTGCTATTAAAATAGATGTGCTTTAAAAAAAAAAAAAATAGATGTGCTTTGATTGTTGAAATAAACACCATACCAAAAAGATGAAAGCATTTTCAAAATCAAGAAGGAAATGCCAATATTGTCTACAAAGCTGAATTTTTTTCATGTTTCAACAGCTGCACCTGGTGCTCCATTGACTAGTAAGTAAAAAGAATATGGAGTAACTAGGCATCAACTTCAGCTGGGCTTGGAGATCATTAGCTAAAACCTACGCAGCAGCTGTTTGAAAATGAGAATTAGTGATGCTGAAAACCTGCCATTATTTCACTGGAGCTTGATATATATCATACTCAGAGCAGTGGTTTTGAATTTGAGCAAGCATCAGGATGACTTGCAGGGTTTGTTAAAATACAGATCCCAGATTGCCCACCATCTCCAGTTGTTAATTTAGGGTCCAGTAATTTTCTATCAAGTTCCCAGGTGATGCTGACATGATGGTCCAGGAATACTTTGAGAATGAATACTCTAGAGACTATTTCTACCGGCTTATTAACAAGATAGGTGGAGATAACAGTCTTTTTTCTGTGTGACTAATTAATAGGTATCTCTATTAATTTGGAATTTATAGTAATTTTAAGTAGTTTAAATATGTAGAAAATAATGCTACTCAATTTCCTGGTAGAAACTAGTTGTGAGAGTGATCTAGTCAGGACATGCTTTACCCTTTAACTCATGGCATTGGTTCAGCTAGGCTGGGTGGGTATCCCATCTCCTTCAAAGAGCTTTTTTATAAAAGCTACCTTCTTTCTGGAAAAGAATGGTGATGACCATTACCCAGAATAGAAAAGATATTACATAAATTTCCTTAATGAAAACAGTATCAGTTCAGTTCAGTTGCTCAGTCATATCTGACTCTTTGCGACCCCATGAATACCAGCACGCCAGGCCTCCCTGTCCATCACCATCTCCTGGAGTTCACTCATACTCACGTCCATCGAGTCAGTGATGCCATCCAGCCATCTCATCCTCTGTTGNTTAAAAAAGTTTAAAGACCACTTGAAACATTATTTTAACAAGGACAAATTCTCAAAAAGATATGCAAGACCTCTACAGTAAAAATTATACAACAGTGCTAAGAAAAAAAAGTAAATAAGACCTAAATAGAAAAGTATATCATGTTCACAGGTGAAAGAATGTTGTTAAGAGGCAATTCTCCCCAAATGTACATATAGATGTCATAAAATTCCAATCAAAACCTAGCAGGCTTTTTTGGTATAAATATCTGGTATAATTCTATAAGCTTTATACAAATGCAAAGGATCTAACATAGCCAAAACAATTTTACTAAAGAACAGAACTGGAGGATTTCTACTACTTCATCTCAAGACTTATTATCAAGTTACAGTAATCAAAATGGTACGATACTGGTATAAAGACAAACATCAAAATCAAAACAGAATAGTAAACCCAGAAATATAACCACACATTTATGCTCAATTGATTTTTGACAAAGTTATTTAGTATAACAATTTAATAGAACCTATCATTTTTTTCAAAAAAGGTATCAGAATAGCTTGATAGCCATACATTTAAAAAAATTAAAAGGAACCTTCCATCTTACCTTATATCATACTCAAGAAGGAATTCAAAATGGATCATAGACCTAAATGTAGGAACTAAAATAATAAAACTTCTAAAGGAAACATAATCCTAGCAATCTTGGGTTTGACAAAAATAAAAAACAAGAACTACAAAAGCAAAAATCCATATACTCAACTTTACTGAAATTAAAAGACACAAAAATCAGAAGGAAAGCCACAGAATGGGAGATCGTATTTATAAAATATATGGCAAAGAAAAGCCTTGCATCTAGTATATATAGAAAACAACCAATGCAGTTTTTTAATGGATAAAAGACTTGGACACTTCCTCAAAGAAGAACTACAGAATGCAGATAACAATGTGAAAAGCTGTTCAAAATTCCTCGTCATTATGGAAAATTATTAAAGGAAAATGACATACCACACACAGAGAATGGCAAAAATTAGAAACTGACAAGACCACATCTTCACAAGAATGTGTAGAAACTGGAATGGTTATGAACTGCTGGTGGGAATACAAAAGAGGACCACCACTCTAGAAAAGTTTGACAGTTTTTTAAAAAGCTAAACATACATCTAACAATAAAACCTAGTCGTTCCACACCTAGGTATTTACCCAAGGAAAATAAATAACAACATATATATTCATTTAAGCCGTGTCCTAACATTCACCTTTATGGGAAACACCAATATGTCCGTCAGCCACTAAATGACTAAAAAAATGGAGGTATATTCACACAATGGTTTACTACTCAATAACAAGGAAAGACTTATTCGTATATAAATACACCATGTATAAATCTCAGTATCATCACACTAAGAAGCCAGACCTTGTCTCCCTCCCCCACAATGAATACATACTGTATAACATTAATATGATATAGAGAGTAATGAACAACAAAGGTGCTTCATAAAGTTCACCTTTCAGTCAACTGTTTGTTCCCAAATTGTTTTACACCAGTTATATTTAATAGTGTAATTGGAAAAATCAATGATTCAGTTCAGTTCAGTCGCTTAGTCATGTCTTGACTCTTTGTGACCCCATGAATCGCAGCACGCCAGGCCTCCCTGTCCATCACCAACTCCTGGAGTTCACTCAGACTCACGCCCATCGAGTCAGTGATGCCATCCAGCCGTCTCATCCTTGGTTATCCCCTTCTCCTCCTGACCCCAATCCCTCCCAGCATCAGAGTCTTTTCCAATGAGTCAACTCTTCGCATGAGGTGATCAAAGTACTGGAGCTTCAGTTTTAGCATCATTCCTTCCAAAGAAATCCCAGGGCTGATCTCCTTCAGAATGGACTGGTTGGATCTCCTTGCAGTCCAAGGGACTCTCAAGAGTCTTCTCCAACACCACAGTTCAAAAGCATCAAGATTAATGATACATGCATGCAAAAAACGAGAGAGTTGTTGCTTTTGTAAAAATCAAGTTGGAAGACTGGGAAGACCCAGCAGAAATTGCTCTTAGATCAGATATTAACAAGACAACACAAAAGACTTGAAGAAAAAAATCTAGACATCTAGACTGCTTTGCTAACGTCTTAATTTTCTTTACTATATTTTATAGAAGCCCAAAGTGGATATAAATTATTACAGATGTGCTTTCTAAAACTCTTATAAGTAGACCCATATTTAAATAAATGCACACATATATTTTGACTTAAAATAATTAAGGTACAAGTCTCACATGCATCAAATAGAAAATAGGGGCTTATTCTCATTGAATAAGAAGGGTTCCCCCAGGGCCTTTTGAACTCACTTTTATTTAACGGAAAAGCTAACAAACTCCTGGAAAAGACAGATTTATAGCATCAGAAAGAAGAGGAAAAATAACATATAATCCCCCCATCCAAATGTAAGCCTATGAATATCTGCAAACACTTCTTTACTATCTTTTTTCCATACGTTTTAAACAGTGATCATAACATGAGCACTTTCATATATTGCCTTTTTTCCCTTAACTTTACAAACATGATAGTTTTCCCCTATTATTGAAAACTTTTATTTGCAACAGTTGCAGCTGGTACAGGCTTTGAAAAGTGCACACACCAAGGATATACATATTGATGTCTATCTGTACTGAGGGACAAAGTAAGTCACTCATTTCCCTTCTTGAGTTGAACAATAGGAATCAAAGATAATATGGATTAAGGAGAGCTACAAATTGGATTCCTGATGAAGATGCCATAGGCAATAAATAATTGCTTCCTTTAAAAAAAAGACCTGACCTGACCTATTATTTCTCTATATTCTGATTTATTACCTCAGTTTATTCAAATCTATACAAATAGCTTCTTAGAGAGACTAAGACAACCGAAAGATTGCTGCTACTCAAATAACAACCTTTGGCAATTATCAAAGCATTTCCCATTTCAAAGGAGAACAATACAAACAGTCACCTATGTGGAGATTTTTAGATGCGGCTTCAAAAACATTTCTCACTTCTGTAAGACAGAAGTATATTCTGAAATTTCATGCCTGGTATCTAGCTCCTACTTTTCTAAGTTTGCCTTCTTGGAAATCAATAAAATAAATACAAAAAAGATAACAGCAATGATAATGGTGTCAACTAGAAAGTTAAGAACAAGTAGAGCTGTAATGTCCAAAAACGTGGGCAATGACTTTAACTGCTCTTTATTTTCTTAGTTCTAGTTCCACATAACAAAAGTAATGCCACATTTCAAAATTATATGACTGAATAGTGCTATTAATACCGCTTCTCCTGCTGAGTGTTTTTGCCTGTTGATTGTTTACCAAAGATCTTTTCTAAGCCCAGTTTTCAATGGTCCTACATAAATTTTAAAGCATTTTACCTAAGTTGTTCTAAGACTTTAAATACAAGGGTGCTTTTCAGCTATTTCCAAGTTTTCTAAAATAAATATTACTTTTGGAATCCAAAGAAAATTTATTCTCACAGAATGTATTATAGCACAAATATACTCACCAACTAAAATTTAAAGAAATACATTTCCATTCATGCATTTTGTGGCTATATATACACATTTGTTGATAGATAGTAAAGCTGAAATATAGAAACAAAGACCTGATACATTTCATAACATACTTTTTAAAAGAAGTTTTTATGCATATAAACATACACATCCACTTTTTTCAATGAGAAGGATATCATTTTGGTTCCAAGTGATCACACACAACGCAGGACACAGACTAACAACACAGAATATGTCTTTATTTACTTATACCTCTGACTACTTTAGGATATAGTAAACGCCAAATTGTTATTAGTTGGTTCTTCGAATAGGAGAAAAAAATGAATCTAAATATAATAAATTTAGAATAAAAATTTTGTTGATTAAATCAGTCATTTAAGCACTTTTATTTGATCTCATAAAATGGTTCAAACTAAAGGTTTAACTTAGAGTCAGCTATAAATTAACCACATAGACTATATACAAGGCTAACCTTAACAGTTTAAGAGTTCTCAGATTTTCAGAATGTCTTGCTTTCTACACAGAATCATCAACGGGAAATAGAATTAATTCTAAGGATACAGATCTAGGTTATTATCCCTTCCCATCAGCCTGTCTCTCCACAAAACAGTACTTAAATTCATGAAGATACTGCCTCTCTCATATCACTTCTTTCTCTTTTAGCATATTTTGAGTTGATGACATAATTAATGGAACTGTTTTCTATATGGAAAAAATTGTTACATGCATACCTTTATACAAAATGGGTCTGCTATTCCATGGGCAAAATTTAATTTTGAAAGAGGTGGGGGGAAGGAGGAGAATAAAATAATAACATGATTCCTCTTTACCTTTATTTATTTATTTATTTTTTTTTTTGCCACCAAGGAGTTTCTTCACCTTCAGTTTAAATGGCCACCATGAAGACAGAACATTTCGGACTGGCTTTTAGCAAACATGTAGCTATTTAATTTTTCATGTGGCATTAAGCTTAAAAAAAATCTGGGAAGGAAATTCCTATTAATCATATACTTTTTACACTATTTTAACATATTACCAAACATACGGTATTATAAAATATAGCCCATTTGAATCTATGCAGTGATGACTACATAAATACATAATTTCAATATATTTACCATTTTGATACTCCAGCAAAACTAAATACTGTACAAACTCTATTTATCAGGAAGTTAATTTGTTTTGAAAGAAAAAGTCTTATGTGTTTAGTGGGCAATGCCAGAGAGCACTTGCTCTCTATTTAGCATAGCTAAAAATCTAACTACCCCCAAATATTAAAAGCATAGAAAGAAAATGGGACTTTCCATGCCTATTTTTAAAATAAGTGCTATAAAAAGAAAATAGCAACTCAAAATGGATTCGAGACTCCAATATAAGAATTAAAAGCATAAAACTCCTAGGAAAAAAACATAGAAATCTTCATGGTCTTGGCAATGACTTCTTGTGTATAATAGCAAAAGCACAGGCAATAAAAACAGAAAGAGACAAGCAGGACAACATCAAACTAAACAACTTCCACACACCAAAGGAAAATGACCTAGAACAGGGGAAGTATTTGCAAATCATATATCTGATAAGGAATTATTACCCATAATTTAGGATGAACTCCTATAACAACGCCAAAAATACAAAATGGGCAAAGGACTTGAGTACACATTTTTCCAGAAAAGACATACAAATTACCAACAGGTATAGGAAAAGACATTCAACATTATTCATCATGAGGGAAAAGGAAGTCAAAAAGCCACAATGGGGTATCCACACCTGATAGAATAAACATTATGAAGGAAAAAAAAACCTAGAAAATAATAAGTGTTGATGAGGATGTGGAGAAAATGGAACTCTGGTGCTCTGTTGGTGATGTAGCCACTTACGGAAAATAGTATTGAGGTTCCTCAAAAAAATACGGAAACACTGTATGTTCCACCAACCCCACTTCTGGGTATTTATCGAAAGGAATTGAAATCAGGATGGAAAAAAAGACATCTGCACTCCCATGATCACTGCAACATGATTCACAATGCCCAAGAGGTAGAAACAACCCGAATGTCCAAAGACAGAAAAACAGATGATGTGTGATAAATACACACCAAAACCCACCCACATAGGAAGACTATTTAGCCATGAAAAAAGGAAATCCTGTCATATGTGACAACATGGATGAACCTGGAGGATATTACACTAAGATAAAGGACAAACAGTCACAAAAGGACAAACACTACATGATTCCACTTACATGAGACATCTTAAGTAGTCAAACTGGTAGAAAGGAAAAGAGAATGGTGGTTGCCAGAGAATTCGAGGAAGAGGAAATGGCGAGCCACTGTTCAGTGAGTCTTATTTCAGTTATACAAGACTAGAAAAAAAAGCCCTAGGAGAGATCAGGTGTAAAATTATGCTTATAGTTAACAATTATAATTAACAATAATATACTGTACACTTTTTTGCCATGAGGGTTAAAAAAAGGTTCATTATTTTTACCAAATATTCTATCCATCAGAAAATTAAAAACAATTTACAACTGTAGGTAACTGGAATTATGTTAAATTTATACATTACTAGGAAAAGGAAAAAGCAATATATTCAAGTGATTCAAATATAAAGAAGTATTTTTCAAAAGACTATGCAACAAAAAGTCTCAAGAGGTCCTGTATCCATCCATCCAATTTCCACCCTTCACAATATGTAACCACTATTATTTGTTATCCTTTCCGAGATCATTTTATGCATATACAAGCTAAAGCATCTAAATACCTCTCTTTGACACCAATATTAGAATATACACCTTGCCTTTGTTTCTTTTAAATGTAAATATATCTTAAAGATTTTACCACATAGAGATCTTTCTTGTTCCTTTTTTTTTTATTTTAAGCAGCAAAGCATTTCAGTGTAGACATATCATAATTTATTCAATCAAACTTAATGATGAACANGCAAACAGATGGAGAAACAGTGGAAACAGTGTCAGACTTTATTTTTTGGGCTCCAAAATCACTGCAGATGATGACTGAGCCATGAAATTAAAAGATGCTTACTCCTTGGAAGAAAAGTTATGACCAACCTAGACAGCATGTTCAAAAGCAGAGACATTAGTTTGCCAACTAAAGTCCGTCTAGTCAAAGCTATGGTTTTTCCAGTAGTCATGTGTGAATGTGAGAGTTGGACCATAAAGCTGAGTGCAGAGGAATTGATGCTTTTGAACCGTGGTGTTGGGAAGACTCTTGAGAGTCTCTTAGACTGCAAGGAGATCAAACCAATCAATCCTAAAGGAAATCAGTCCTGAATATTCATTGGAATATTCTGATATTGAAGCTAAAGCTCCAACACTTTGGCCACCTGAAGTGAAGAACTGACTCATTGGAAAAGACCCTGATGCTGGGAAAGATTGAAGGCAGAAGAAAGGGACGACAGAGGATGAGATGGTTGGATAGCATCACCGATTCCATGGATATGAGTCTGAGCAAACCCCGGGAGCTGGTGATGGATAGGGAAGCCTGGTGTGCTGCAGTCCATGTGGTTGCAAAGAGTCAGACAAGACTGAAAGGCTGAACTGAACTTTCAGAATATGTCACATACAATAATCTTAGCTTCCACCTTCTAACTTTCAATTACTTTTACTGAACTTGTTTTCACTTCACATTTAATTTCGAAATATTGTCATGACAGTAACCCTAATGGTAGATGTTCGAATAATATATAAGAGTAAATAAATTACATACATTTATGTTGAGTTTCCAGGATGGGACCCCAAACTCAAAATAATACACACAAACTGTCAAATATTTCATTACACTTCAAATAATTATTTCAAAAAATAATTTCATTGATATGGGTGATGGACTTTGCTCATCTGGACATTCATTGATACATTTCACTATTTTTCTTAGTGGTAAAAGACTCATTATGAGATAACCACTGAGTGCTAAGGACACAGCTTATTTTCAAAGAAGAGACCAAAGCCATCTTGATCAAATGGATGATCATGACCTAAGCAAACATAATTTGACACTTTTTTAAACTGCAATATTATGAGGGAGTATAGTCTATGGCTATTAATAGGTAAAATTCCATTGGTTAAAATATATTGATCACTAATTCTATAAAGTTTTTCATTACATTCTTCTCCCATAAAAATATCCAAAATCAGATTATAATAGATGAATGAATAGAATACTGACCAAGAAAGAAGCTCCCAATAAAATGTTAAATGAAAAAAGAACTCACAAAAAGAATACAGACAGTAGGATCTCTATTTTACTAAAAATAAAAATTACACACATACACACAAAGACACAAAATATGTTGTGAGTAAAAACTGGTACTCTCGCTCTGAGGGCAATTTGGCAAAATAACAACGTAAGCCCTATGCCAAGCAATTTTATTTCCAGGTACCTACTAGAAAAGCATTTGCTTGTGTGTACAGAGAAACATGAATCATAATTCTGACAGCTGAACTGCTTATAATTTGTTTAAAAAAACTGGATAGAAGCTAAAAGTCCATTAGCAGAATAAATAAGTGCATATATGCTACACAGTAGTTAAACTAGATCTAGAAATATCAACGTGGCTAGATGTTAAAGCTATTGAGTGAAAAATGCAAACTATAGAATCACAATACACTATGATAAACATCTCTGCAAATAAATAAATAAAACTATTTTTTCTATGGTTACATATGTATGAATAAAAATATTTACCAAAATATACGAGATGAATATATATCCCATATGTAATAGCTATGTTAGTTCTGTAAGAGAAATGTTTCCCAGGAGGCACTAGTGGTAAAGAACCCGCCTGCCAATGCAGGAGATATAAGAGATGCGAGTTCAATTCCTGGGTTGGGAAGATTCCCTGGAGGAAGGCATGGCAACCCAATTCAGAATTCCTGCCTGGAGAATGCCATGGACAGAGGAGCCTGGCGACTACAGTCCACTGGGTTGCAGAGTCAGATATGACTGAAGCGACTTAGCACACACACAAAAGAGAAATAGATGAGAATTGGAATGGTGTCAAAATAAACTTTAGCTTTATTTGAAATTACCTATATTTTAAGAAATATTTTTTTAAATGTAGCTATATCTAAAAGTCTAGAAGTAAATATGCCTGTTAATATCTGATAATTCTCACAGCAGTGATTTATCTCCTTCTTTGTACTTTTCTATATTCTTTGAATTTCTAAAATGTTAACAGAAAAATACTGAAGACAACTTATTTATCGGACCACATTTATTCATACAAACATGTAGAATAAACGGAAAGAATAGATTACATTTTAACTTGTTTTTTTCAAAAGCAAGATACAGTGAGTAATTATAACAGTTACCCAACTCAAACCAACTTAGCAATCTTCAATGGTTATTGCATATCACGGGGAGATATTTTTCATTTTGAAGCAAAAGAGAACTATCTCCAAGACATTTACAAATCACAATACAATATAATTAGCAAACATTCAGGTACCTCTTTTACAACTAGAAAATGAGCACATTCAAATGACAAAAAAGCAAAAGTTTGGAGCTCATAAAGAAAATGTCAGTATATCCATGAATGTGATTAAATTAGACAATAAGGGAAACAAATACATTTATATTATTCATTTCACTGGAATAGGAAAAACATTTCAATTACCAAAATGAGTAACACTTCATTTAACAAATATTGTTGGGAAATGAAGTGACATATATAAGTGAATTTTCTAGATAACTCGAGCTTTTCTGTTTAAAATCAAAACCTTTCAATTTAACCATCAGATAAAAATCTCTCAAAAATCACATACTTCACTGAGGTTTAAAACACATATTGAACACATATCCAAGGTTTTCCTTAAAAACTATAGGTCAGCATTCATTCATTCACTCACTCATTCTGCAAATAAGATTTGTTTTCAAGGAGTTTGCAATACAAATATTCAAGATTAAACAATCTAAGATAATTTTACAGTTAGTTCATCAACTGAATTAAAAATAAAATTCTACAAAAAATTAAATATCTAAGTACTTCATCCCTGGATTACCTCCCACTTCTTCCCTAAATAAATCTTCAGCCAAACTATTCAGTCTCCATCACCCTAGTCTATGTTTTCACATCTTTGGGCCTTTGCTCAGTATTCACTCCACTTGGAATATTCTCCCTCTGACTGCTATTAGAAACCTACTGATCCTTCAAAGCCCATCTCAAATACCAACTATATTGTGAATGGTATTTCTTATCCTCCCAATTAAACCAACTGTGCTAACAATGCAAGATATTCACTTTCCTGAACAATCTGTTTTACAACAGTACTGGAGGTTGAATTTTACATCCTGTGGGAAGATCAACATTTACACAAAAAGTATTAATTGAATAACAGGGTCATACTCATACTCCTCACCTGTAAAATACAAGCAGCAGCAAACTTGCAAGGTTATTATGAAATGTACAGCTTATAAGGTGTCTATAATTAATGGTGGATACACAGTAGATGTATGAAAAAAAATGTGTAACTGCTCCTGAATAGTTCGTCTCCCAGTATATTATGTATATTGGCTATTTTCCTGTAATACTAACATTTGCAATATAAAGAATTTACATTTTCATTTATCATGGCAAAACTTACCATGATCTTCACTGGTATCACATTAAGCTGTTATTACCATAAATTCAATTTTTGTTTCAACACTTTCAAACAAATTAAAGGGTAGGTGGTCTACTCAGTTTTTACTTTGATCAAGATTAAGAACTACTTCTTTATCTTTGAAAGCTAATCCTTTTATATTTGCCAAATACTACTCACTAGACAGGTAAAACAATCTGTTCAGCTACTGTGTCTCAACTGATAAACCACTTTTCCACTTCTTTGTTATACTTAAGCTCATAATTGCTCACTGTGGTACTGAATATTGCTATTCATTATAAGGAATNTTGATCAAGATTAAGAACTACTTCTTTATCTTTGAAAGCTAATCCTTTTATATTTGCCAAATACTACTCACTAGACAGGTAAAACAATCTGTTCAGCTACTGTGTCTCAACTGATAAACCACTTTTCCACTTCTTTGTTATACTTAAGCTCATAATTGCTCACTGTGGTACTGAATATTGCTATTCATTATAAGGAATTGTAATTCTACTCAACAGAGTACAATAATGGCATTATACAAACTAAAAAATTAACCATTTTAAATTAAAATTAGCATTGAAGAGTCAGAGAAAGAAGATAAGTTCAGAGTTCTACTGAGCGACTGGGAGGGCATTTCATTCTCATACTGAAGAGTCTGAGTAGTAATTGTGTGACAGTCTTGGAACTCCAGCAGAAAACTCATATTCCCTTCTAGCAAAGATTCTTTATTACCTATTACTTCTGAGTACCCAACGGGGTTTTTGGACTTCATCCATTCTAGTTCGCCAATTATATATCAGTCATCAGGAATATTTATGGATAAAATGATATGATGTCTGAGATATGCTACAGTGGGGGAGGTACAGATGAAGCAAGATTCTGTGTGAGCTGATTAGTTGCGATAGCTTAGTGGTATAGGGATTCATCTTACTATTATGTGTATCTTGTAAATGTCCATAATAATTCAAAAATATATATAATCTCAGCTTCCACAATTTATTAAAACATTTAAATAATGGCATTTATCATCATTTTTCAACCCAGAGGTTCATCATGATTAGAAGACTGGGTTTATAACACATTAAATGGATTAAAAAAAAAGCAAAGATTGGGAATGAGTCAGATGAAAGGAAGGAAATTATTTTTATAAAGGGCAGTCATCACAGATGGTCAAATTGAACCAGCTGTTCATCCAGAAAATCTGTGGGAGTTAATCTGGAGCCTATTCAAAGCTTAATTATACTGGTCTTTCATATATACATTTCATAGCTTTTTAGGCCAAGAATATCTGTTATTGGGACTACTTTCACTGTCAAAATAATTGAAAAAAAAGGCAATAAAAGGAAAAGAAAAGCCAAATGCATTTTTTATTAAAAATAAGAACTCAGACTAGATAAATAGTAAGCAGGACCATGAATAAAGAGAATACTGATTACTTTGGAAATTAACCTCTGCCACTAAAAGCTGTCACCGCCAATATAGAATAACCTATGAATATTTGCTCTAAGATAAAATAATTTGTTATAATAATCTATAAAAGGATCAAAACAAAAAAGAAAGCCTCAAATTTATCAATAACATAAATAAAGATGTCTTAACTTTGTCTTAAAAGTTAGCAGTTAAAATTAGACCATCAATTAAATTAGCATTTTAATATTCAAGCCCATTTTTGACTTTTAACATATAAAATTATGCAGGGCAGGGAAAAAGAACTTAAATAGCACAGTTATTTCAAAAAAAGATTAATTTTCATCCAATACTGTTTATAATGCTATCTTCAAAAACAAAGAAGTTTATAAATTTATAAGCTTCTATATCATATAATCAATTTAAATGTTTATGATACTGAAATTTTTCTCATAAACCCGATACTCTCAATCCACTCATGAACAAACCTTTTGGTATGAGCTATTTGCAGAGCAATGTTTACTGATTAACTAATACATTTAAGAGCAGTTATTTTCTTAATTTTCTCCAGCTATCATTATTGGAGTCTTATTTAAACAGGGCTTTTTTACATTTTAAAACTGCTTTGCAATCATTTTAAATAATTAACCATGTGTAATTCAATTACCTCTTGTAACCATAAAAGAAACACGGTGCACTGAAGCAGTAAACTTTGCCATAAAATACTGGAATTATAGTATCACGGTGGTAGAGTGGAACATTTTCCATCTCAGAAAAGTGAAAGAAAGTGAAAGTGAAGTTGCTCAGTCACGTTGGACTCTGCGACCCCATGGATCATAGCCTACCAGGCGCCTCTGTCCATGGGATTTTCCAGGTAAGAATACTGGAGTGGGTTGCCATTTCTGACCAACACCTAAACTTTCTTACGTGTTCTTTAAAAAATGGTCACACATTTTTAATCTTTCAAACTTCGTCATCTCCATTAGCTAAGCAATAGTCTTCTGTTCATTATCATCTTAAATAATGTTTCAATCGCAGTTTCAATCAGTAAATTTTAAACAAATTTATATTAAGTATTCAGTCACAGAATAAAGAAGTAGGAAAGACCTTAGAGAAGTGCTACTAAAAGTGCCCACCTGAGACCAAATAAGGACCCTGTGCATGAGCGCAAATTAAATTCACTACTTCTTTAATCAAAAAAATCAGCCAAATTAAATAGTGTACTCATGCTTTCGCTGATTTGCATTCTGGCACAAGCTCCACATATCCTTGTGGACTGGTAATAAACAGTTCAAAGACTGGCAGACAGTGTGTGAACCACACTCAATAGCACTGTCTTTGAGATCATCTGGTTCAGTAGATCTTAACCCAGGCTCCACATGGGAATTATTTGGGAAACTTTAGCAAATGTGAACACCTAGGATTCACCTTCAGAGATTCTGACTGACTTACTGGGTTTTGGTTTACAGCCGGGGCATAACCAAGCCCACTGGGGTATATTTCTGCTGATCTAGACTCATTTCATTCTACAGATGAAAACAGAAGCTTAGAGAAACAAAAAACTTATTCTTAGTTTACAGGAACAGAGAATCAAAGGACCGACATTCAATACAAGACACTTTCCACGGTATCCCATACATAAGATCAGTTACAATTATTACAGCACCATTTTATATTCAGGATACTATGGGAACAAAAACATTAACTTTCTGCTTTCTTATTAATAAAGTAAGGAACAACAACGTATAAGTATTAGATGGTTAAATTTAGGTCACTTGAAGAATTAATATCTTCCTCAAGATATAAATTAACTTCTAGGAAAAATTAAAAAAAAATAGCAAGTTGTTTTAGAACAACTGCAAATATTCCTTACAGACAAGAACATATCTTAGTGAAAAGGAAGGGTTAACAAACAACAGTGGTTTCAGTGGGAACTGTATAACTAAGTGAAATCTATCAGAGAGGAGGAGGTGTAGCAGAGCTGTGCGTCTTAGTTATATCAGCACATCAGCTATGGATACCAGTATCGGGGGAAAGGACTTTTTTCAAAAGTACCAAACTATTCTTAATAAAACATGCAATCATAAACTATTGGCTCACTTTTGTAAGTGGGGATAAGAGGGCCTCTTTTCTTAAACATGTTACCTTTTAAAGCATAAAGACAGCCTTATCTCTGTAAGTCCACTGTGCTCTAACTGAATGAAAAAAAACCCACACTAGTAATTTTACTCAAGGGATAAGGCTGTGATTGCAAAAACAAAGTCAAATTTCATATTATAATTTTTAATTCATGTCACATTGTGTAAATCTTAATACCTGAAGAATCACATTTAATAAAGAAGGGAAAGGTTTTCAAGAGACTGATGAAATTCTATGTCACTTGTAAGAGTTGAAACGTTGGGGGTGGGTAGTAAGTTGTGTGGAACTTTTAGTGAACTCAGTAATCCTTTCTGAAAAGAACACATCTTAAATCACTGATGCAATGTATATGCACAGTTAAGTCCCTTCTAGAGACAAAAGAATTCCAAAAATGCAACTTTAAACATGAAAGGAACATATAAGTGTGATATTAAAATGTAATAATAGACATAATTCTACAGCATTCGGTGCCACTTCTTAAGTTACTGTCTCGACTGGGCGACTTCATTCACTTCACTCTGCCCTGTGATCCTGAGGCTAGAGATCTACAAATGACATTTGCTCATTCAACCCTCCAATACATATAAAACCATTTACCTATATTAAATTCCCTCTGTTAAAATGCATAGTGCATTTATGTTTTATTGACAGAACCCTACCTGGAACCATCTCTACTGTGATACTTGTAGCCATTAACCTTAAGTAATTACCTTAATTGGAGAACATATCTTTCATTATTAAAATATATGTTAACCAGGGTTAGCACACCACAGGGATATTTACTAAATGTATATGTATATGTAGATTTACTAAATGTATACTAAAACAATATGTAAAATAAAGCTTATAAAATATCAGCTTTACAATGAACCTTAGGAACCAAACAGTATACAATAATACCATACTGAAAAGTTCAGTTCAGTTCAGTTGCTCAGTCGTGTCCGACTCTTTGCGACTCCATGAATCGCAGCACGCCAGGNAACATCTGGAAGTACACAATTCATGTACTGCTGAAGCCTGGCTTGGAGAATGTGTACATTACCCACCATCGTGTGAGATGAGTCCAATTGTGCGGTAGTTTGAGCATTCTTTGGCATTGCCTTTCTTTGGGATTAGAATGAAAACTGACCTTTTCCAGTCCTGTAGCTACTGCTGAGTTTTCCAAATTTGCTGACATATTAAAAAGAGTTCCTATTTTAATGACAATGGTGACAAAGCTCAATATAACATGGTGTTGGGTACTTTACCTTTTCTTAATCCTTATAGCACTGTTCTAAGATATATTATAGTTGTTTCATAAATGAGGAATTTTAAAAGTTACTTTTTGCCCAAGGTTATAATAGTAGCACAGCATTCATATTCAGATTTGAATCTTCTTGATGATGAAAAAGGACTATAAACCTCTCCTTTTCACCATTAAATCCTGACAGGAATCTTTGTATCAACTTTTGCTACCAAATGCCTTTATAACATGGAGAAGGCAATGGCACCTCACTCCAGTACTCTTGCCTGGAAAATCCCATGGACAGAGGAGCCTGGTAGGCTGCAGTCCATGGGGTCGCGAAGAGTCGGACACAACTGAGTGACTTCACTTTCACTTTTCACTTTCATACATTGGAGAAGGAAATGGCAACCCACTCCAGTGCTCTTGCCTGGAGAATCCCAGGGACAGGGGAGCCTGGTGGGCTGCCGTCTATGGGATCGCACAGAGTCGGACACGACTGAAGCGACTTAGCAGCAGTAGCAGCAGCAGCTTTTATAGCAATGCTCTTTCAATTGTTAATAGCTATTAGCAAGTTAGTCTGAAATCTGTCTCCCTGTATCTTCTATATCCATTAACCATGTTTTTGTCCTTTGGAGAAACACTGAACTTAAATTCATGCCTACTAATGACATCTCTTAAAATATTAAAGACTTAACATGCCTGTCCTTTGTCCTGTTTTCTCTTTCTCTAATTTCTCCAGTGGCTCTTCAACACTTAGTTTCTCAAACATGGATACGTCCCTGTAGTATGACCCCAAAGATACATTTAAATCAAAATCCTGGAAACAGAATAATGTCCTAAGTATAGGAGAATGCCCACTGTTTGAAGAAAATGGTAACACGAATACTTTAGTGATTCAATCATCCTCAGTTTGTTTTACATTATAATTTTTAATATCAAATTTTCTTATAGATATGCATGCTTAAAGACCCACTCACTTATTCCATTCAACATATCCTTATTTTGCACCTAGTAAGAACTAGGTATCATGCAAGCTGTTAAAAGAGACATAACTAAGACACATTTCTTGTCTTTAAGAAATTCAAAGTCTGGCATTGTCAAGGTACTAGCATGTGTCTCAGTTTCATTCTGCTCATGTAAGCACACAGCTGCTGCTAAGTCGCTTCAGTCGTGCCAACTCTGTGCGACCCTGTAGACGGCAGCCCACCAGGCTCCGCCGTCCCTGGGATTCTCCAGGCAAGAACACTGGAGTGGGTTGCTGTTTCCTTCTCCAATGTATGAAAGTGAAAAATGAAAGTGAAGTCACTGAGTTGTGTCCAACTCCCAGTGACCCCATAGACTGCAGCCTACCAGGCTCCCCCGTCCATGGGATTTTCCAGGCAAGAGTACTGGAGTGGGGTGCCATTGCCTTCTCCATGTAAGCACACAAATAGGCATTATTCTTTATGCAAGTAATAGCATATTATACATACTGTTCTAAAACCCACTTTTTAAACACAGCTTGAAAACATTACACATCAGTTTGTATAAGTGGTTATTCTTAACAGCAACACAGTATTCCTCAGAAAGCATGAACTATAGCGTGTTTAATCAATGATCTGTTAATAAACATTTAAAGTATCTTACAATTTCTTTTATGACAAAAATTGCTGGAATCAATAACCTTGTAAATATAGCACTGCAAGGTAAAAATATACAAATCACACATACCTCAGACATCAACCAGCTATCTGAGTTTACTGCCTGTGTCATAAGCCATACCCATCTACACCAGCTGTTACACGTTTCCATCCCACTACAGGTAACCTTCCTCCCACCGCTTCACGGTAACTCACAAGGTACAACTCTTTTAGGACCCACTTCCACAAGCAAACTTCATGTTTTCTTCAAGGCAAATACCGTATTTATTTTAGTATAACTGTTTTACACACGTAACAAGTGCTACAATTTTATTAGAATCATATATTTGATGTGTGCCACTGACGAAGTTTTTGAGCATTGTGCCTCTAACCTCATTTTTCTTGCAAGCCCTGTTTGCCTAGTGCAGTGGTTTTTAGGAACACATGCCAAATTATGGAAAAACTGACTGTACACTCTCATAACAATGTATGAGGGTGTCTATTTTTCCATTAAAGTGGTGTACTGGAAATATTTTAAATCTTATTGGGTTGGTAAATTTGTTTGGGTTTTCTGTAACATGGAAAAACCAGAGGTAACTTTTTGGCCAGCTCAACAATATGATAGGCAACCCACCCACTCCAGTATTCTTGACAGGAAAATCCCATGGACAGAGCAGCCTGGCGGGCTACAGTCCACAGGGTTGCAGAGTCGGACACGACTGAGTGAGCATGCAAACACACAAAAAGTATCTTAGAGTTAGCTTGCATTTAAATTATATTTTTAGTATGAAGAATTATCTTCAACAAATGAAAATATATGTTATCTACTTAATGAAACTAGTTCAGCAAATTAAAATAATCTCTGTCAAAACAAACCTACTGACTTTAGTCATTCTATTATTTTTCCTTTCTAATCTTTCAAAAGAATTTTGGAAATCCTGTTTATCTCAAAGCACAGAACTGTGTTATCTACGGACAGTTCTATGATCTTGCACTGCACATATTATAAGAAAGAGGACACCATTTTCTTACTGGTGTGAGTGAAAAGACAACTTTTGGTTGAAATATATGGGGCTGATGGATCTTTATCACCATTTACACAAAAATAATATGCCAACTATCAACTTCAGATTTTTGTTGTTTGAAAATTATGAAGGTGACAAGCAAGCTGAGTACTCTGGCTTATAAGGCTATAATTCTTCATCATCCCAAATATGGATTCATCAAAGAAGTTGGAATTTTTGTAGAGCAAGCAATTATTGGCTGAAAGGAGGACTCAACATCATGTAGTCTCTGAACAAGGTCTAAATTGTGTGCTTCTTGCAGACTCAAAACAAGTATGCTAGTCATGGGAGGAGGACATATCTGTAAGGCTGGTAGGATGGGCCTACAAGGAATCTATTTGTAGATAATGAAAGAACACGCTACTAAAAACAAATCAGTGGAAACCTTCAGGTAAACTCTCCACTAAATCCCTTAAATTACCCCTTAATTAACTTCCTAGCCAGTATTTGGGAGAAGGAAATGGCAACCCATTCCAGTGTTCTTGCCTGGAGAATCCCAGGGACGGAGGAGCCTGGTGGGCTGCCATCTATGGGGCCGCACAGAGTCGGACACGACTGAAGCGACTTAGCAGCAGCGGCAGCAGCAGCCAGTATTTGGGAGGAGGGGTATAAAGCTACCCTAAACAGGCAGCAAGCTGCAGTCGGGAAACAAAGGGTCTTGATATTAAAGCTGGGGCTTATGGGGGAGGGGAAAACTCTTGGGTGAAAGCTGCAATCAGGAAACAAAGGATCTTGATATTAAAGCTGGGGCTTGTTGGGGAGGGGAAAACTCTTGGGTGTATCTTTACAGAATGATATTCAAAACTGTTTACTGTCACACTTCATTTGTATGAAGTCTAAAATCTTATTATGGGCTGAACTGTGTCCTCCCTGTGATAATATAATTTATATATGATAAATTTAAATCCAATCAACGCTTGAACAACATGGAGATTAGGGGTACTGATCCTTGTGCAGTTGAAAATGCACATAAAACACAAAGTTGGCCTTTCTTTTCTGTGGTTCCTCTGTATTCTCAGTTCTGCATCCATGGTTCAACCAACCATGAATTCTGTAGTGCTGTATCATTCACTACTGGAATAAACTGCCATAAGTGGACCCGCTAGGTTCAAATACATGTGTTCAAGTGAAAAGTGACACTGTTAGTCATTCAGTCGTGTCCAACTCTTTGCAACCCCATAGGCTGTAGCCCACTAGGCTCCTCTGTCCAGGCAAGAATACTTGCTCTTCTCCAGACAAGAATACTGGAGTGGGTAGCCATTCCCTTCTCCAGAGGATCTTCCCAACCAAGGATCTGAGCCACGAGGGAAGCTCCATTCAAGAGTTAACTGTAAATATTTCATCTTCACCCCAGATCCTGGCCAGAGCTCCTAAAACCCTTAAGTCCCTAAGTGAAAAGAATGAAAGGAGCAGCTTTTGTTTTTGGTAAAACATTCGGTCTTTCGTCCTCTATTTCTGAAACAGCTTCAGAGCCATAAAGGTGAAAAGAGTCTCTTACGTTATTCATAATAAGTCCTTTAAAACCACATTTGAATATTCGTTAATGAGGTGCTTTTGGAAAGCACCTAGGCAACCTCAGGATGGGTGCCTGGTTGTCAGGGGAATCTGGGGAGGGCTGGAGGTAACCGCCAATGATTTAATCACTCATACCCATGGAATGAGGTCTACATTAAAACAAATAAAAAGCTAACCAAAGGGGTTTTGGTGACCTGCCAGATTGCTAAACACATGGAGGTGCTGGCTGGCTGGCGCACCTGGAGAGGGCATGGAAACTCCATATGCCTCCCCCATACCTTATTCTATCTGTCTTTTTCATTTGGCTTTCCTGAATTATACCTTTTTCTAATAAACCAATAATCAAATAAGTCAACATTTTCTGAGTTCTGTGAGCCATTCTAGCAAATTATCAAACCTGAGGAGGGGGAGTGGGAACCTTTAATCTACAGATGCTTGGTCAGCAGCATGGGTAGTGAGAAGTGAACTTTTGACTGGCAAGAGAAAGGTGAGTGGACGCAGACTTGTATGACTAATGCTAACTCCAGGTAATTAGTATCATAATTGAATTTTACAACACCCAGTTGGTGTCTGGAGTTAGTAAACTGGCTGGTGTGGACAAACTCACACACCTGGGATCAGTAGTGTAGAACAGCAGAGAAGGCAGAAGAGCTGTCTCCTTTCACCCCTGAATTTGTACACTGAAGTTCTAACCTCAGGACCTAAGAATGTGACTGGGCTTGTTCAGTTCAGTCACTCAGTTGTGTCTGACTCTTTGCAAATACATGGATTGCAGCATGCCAGGCTTCCCTGTCCATCACCAACTCCCAGAGCTTGCTCAAACTCATGCCCATCAAGTTGGTGATGCCATCCAACCATCTTATCCTCTGTTGTCCCCTTCTCTACCTGCCTTCAGTCTTTCCCAGCACCAGGGTCTTTTTCAATGAGTCAGTTCTTCCCATCAGGTGGCCAAAGTATCAGGTGGCCAAAGTATTGAAGTTTCAGCATCAGTCCTTGCAATGAATATACAGGACTGATTTCCTTTAGGATTGACTTTTTTGATCTCCTTGCAAGGGACTCTAAAGATAAGAGTCTTGAAAGAAGTTATTAAGGTATAATGAGGTCATCTGCTAAGTTACTGGGGTAACTCTGTGCAACCCCAGAGATGGCAGCCCACCAGGCTCCCCTGTCCCTGGGATTCTCCAGGCAAGAACACTGTAGTGGGATGTCATTTCCTTCTCCAATGCATGAAAGTAAAAAGTGAAAGTGAAGTCGTTCAGTCTGTCTGACTCTTAGCGACCCCATGGACTGCAACCTACCAGGCTCCCTTGTCCATGGGATTTTCCAGGCAAGAGTACTGGAGTGGGGTGCCATTGCCTTCTCCTAATGAGGTCATCTGGGTGGGCCCTAATTCAAGTTGACTGGGATCTCTTTAAAAAGAGATTAGGACACAGACAAGCACTTCCTAAAGACAGAGGGAGAAAACAGATATTGTAAAGATGAGGGGAGAGACCTCAGGGAAAAAAATCAATGCTGCTAACAGCTTTATCTCAGTTCTAGCCTCCAGAACTGTTAAGAAAATAAGTTCCTGTGTTTAAGCCACTCAAATTGAGGGAATTTGCTATGGCAGCCCTAGCAAACTAATGCAGACAATAAAACAAGGGACAATTAAAAATTAATCAAATTAAGAACTACAGTATCTAAAAGGTTTGAAACTCAGGAAACTTAGTGCTGTGCTGTGATTAAGAGTGCTGTAGCACATTGATTCACTTCACCACTGCATCTAGTGGAGAAGGAAAAAAATTCATAAATGACCAGAGAGCTGCTGATCAGACCTGAGAACAGGAGACACATTTGTAACAGTGGACGAGAGGCAAACACACTCTGTGAGAACTAAAAACCATGGAATTGCCCAATACTTTACGACACAATAAGGACCATCGTTTTTATCTTTCTTCTGCCCCTCAATTTTCCAGTCAAAGAGATTTGAAACGGCTATAGTTCTATGTGATAAGGAAAATGATTTCTATTTAATAAATGTGAACATACTCTCAGAATAAAATTTAGCAAAAATTATACTAAAAATCTCAAAACAACAGCCCCACCCCCAGAGTTAAGCCACACAAAATAATGTATGATACTCTCCATAATAATATCATTAAAATTTTTTTTAAGATATTCAAAAGAACTTTGTCTCCCTAACTGCTCAGCTTCCATTATTAGTATCCATGTGAGCAAACTGATCAATTTCTATGGAAGTCAGAAAAAAGTTTTTATTGTTGACAGCACACACACACTGAATAGCAGATGCTGTCATCAAATTGTAGCATTCAGTTACTCTGCTTTGAAATTAAGTGAAGTACTTGTTTAAAAATGTTTTCTCATTAGAATATATAATGATCATTTTAAATTCTATCTGCTATAACAGGACATTTCTATCACACTGCAATCTGGACTGTGCTATAAACACTATTGTACTTGAACAGATGGAAATCATAAAGTGATATTTAGCTACTGATTTCCTGTCATATAGTTTTGCAAACTGAAAAAACAGAAATCAACATTTGCAATCAACTAAAAACAAAATACTATCTAGTAAGCTAAAGACATGCTAATGTGACATAAGAATATAAATGCTTTCGACTTAATGAACTGTGGCTTTCAAGGAAAAAGAAAATATTAAAGTGATACCTCACAAAGTTAGTCAAGATTGTGAGGTGTGGCAGCAGGGCTCAGGGAAGGAAAGAAGAGATATAAGCCTGGTATTGTATACAACAGTTTAAGCAGATCAAGTAACAGATTGAATGTGTTCTAGTGAACTTATCATTAAGATAAGAAATATCCAAAGGCATTAAAGAATACTCTTTGAACTTTAGAGCTTTAATTTCGTTAGAAATAGGGAGATGATACTTATAACCTACTTTATAAAATCACAAAAGAAATTAATAAATTTATGCCCAGTACTATATAACGCCAAGTGATTTTAATTCCATGGAGGGTTTTTTAAAACTCATTGGTAGATGAACATCTAAACTATTAACCACACAACATAAGTTCACACGGCAGACTGACTACTAGGAAGTAAAGAAAACATAAATGAATATAAACATAACAGATATAAGGAGCAACCACTACCCCCAGGACTGAAATAGAGAGATCAGAAAATAACCCCACATCCCATGGCTTCCTAAGATCTACTGTTGGAATAAAGAAAGCCAATCATGGGGCGGTGTCTTACAGTAAGCAGTCCATTGTGAAACCACCCAGAAGCTGCTGGCTGCATGTACTTCAGAAGTCAACACTGTTACTACAACAGTAGCAGCAGAGGTACTCCGCCACTACACAGCCAGGTGTGTGGAGGTAGGAGAGTACAGTGGGCAGGAAGGAGCTCCTGGTTATTAGGTGTTGCTGACCATCACATTCTGCAGAAGTCAGGGAAGCTGCAAGTACTCCAGAGCCATGAAAATACCCCTTCCTCCTTCAGAATGACTGTGCCAGCACCTTCAACCTGACGAAACCTGACACTGTGCTGGCAGGCAAATGAAAAACATCTCAAGGGTTCACCTCATATTCTCCAGATCAGTCAATGAAGGGTGACTATAGAGTTGAGAGGTAACAAATTGATGAATGGGGCACTCAGCTAGAATTCCAAACTGCTGTACATTTCACCTTGAAAACTAAAAATAAACACGTAAGTGAAAGAGTCAAGGGTGGAAAACCTTAGACAGAATTCACTCCTTGAACCTCAATTTCCCTAATAATGAAGGAACAACCATTCATATTTGACTCATTTGATTGGGGAGAAGGCAATGGCACCCCCACTCCAGTACTCTTGCCTGGAAAATCCCATGGACAGAGGAGCCTGGTAGGCTGCAGTCCATGGGGTCACTAGGAGTAGGACACGACTGAGCGACTTCACTTTCACTTTTTATTTTCATGCATTGGAGAAGGAAATGGCAACCTACTCCAGTATTCTTGTCCGGAGACTCCCAGGGACGGGGAAGCCTGGTGGGTTGCCGTCTATGGGGTCGCACAGAGTCGGATACGACTGAAGTGACTTAGCAGCAGCAGCATTTGAGTGGGACAGATTAATAAAATATAAAATCTGAAGTTTCCAACTTGGAGCCTGTTTTCCCTCTGAAACTTAGGCTAAGACAGGGGAAAGGATACACTAGTTAAAGAAACAAACAAAGACATGTATCTTATATCTAGTTACTATGCAAAGAACTGTTTTCATCAGGTCTCACTGAAACCTTTTGCTGACATAATGTTTCCATTCCCTTTGCCAAGCAAGAGCAGTTAATGTTTAGAATATTCTCCTTGCCAAGTAGGTATAACACTAGGATACAAGTCTAGGATATAATGGTTTTAATGGTTCAACTCTAGGATACAATAAAAATGAATAAAATGATAACTTAAAACAGAAAAAGACATAGAAACCACTAATGAAAATTTTTTTCCTGGTTCCTTTCACTCCCAATTTTAGAATCTTGGCTTAGAAACTTTATTAACTCCCACGCTGATGACTAAATCTTTATCTCTAGGCTAACTTCTTTCCTAAATTTCAGACTTGTAGACACCTTAAATACAACATATCACATGAAATGACCAAGTATCTAGAAAATGTGGTAAAAACTGACATCTCCACCTCCTTTGTCAAAGAAAGAAAACCTGAGAAAAGAAAAATGAAAAATGATAACCATGAAAGAAACTCAACTGTTAATCAAAAATCTCCACCATCTGTACACCAACACATACCTATCTCAAAAGTATTCTGAAAGATCATTTCCTCCCAAATAAACTCTTAAAAATTTTCATATGTGAAATTATATAATGAACAAAGTCCTCAACAATAGTTTTCAGGCAAATAAAGGGATTCACAAAAGTGGAAAGTGTAAAACTAAGGCTCAGCTCAGTAATTTAATAGAACACCAGGATGATCTGGCCCAAGTATGTATTTTCTAAGTAACCCAGATGGATCTAAGGAGAGTCTTTAGAGTGCCTAGAAGGAAGATGGGTTGCCTACTCTTGAGACAAAAGTGTAAAAGTCAAAGTGTTAGTTGCTCAATCGTGTAAAACTCTGCGACCCCATGAACTGCCTGTCAGGCTCCTCCATCCATGGGATTTTCCAGGCAAGAATACTGGAGTGGGTTGCCATTTCCTTCTCCAGGGGATCTTTCCCACCCAGGGATCGAACCCGGGTCTCCTGCATTGCAGGCAGACTCTTTACCATCTGACCCATTAATTATCTTCTTCAGATCCAAAAAGGGCATGTTGGTATGGGGCAAATAGTGAGAGAAGACAAGGTGGGATTCTAGTCCTCTTTGTAAATTGGAGCCACTCCTTTCTATGTTTATATACAAGCACTTAAGCTATTAATACAAGGTAATGAGGTCTTCCCTCAATAGCCTTGGAAGATTGGTTCCTAGACCCTCACAGATATCAAAACCTGAGGATGTTCAAGTCCATCATGTAAAATGCCACGGTATATTTGCATACAACCTATGCACATCCTTTTAAAGACCTTAAATCATCTCTAGCTTACTTACAATAACTGAAGTGAAATGAAGTCGCTCAATCATGTCTGACTCTTTGTGACCCCATGGACTATAGCCTACTAGGCTCCTCCATCCATGAGATTCTACAGGCAAGAATACTGGAGTGGGCTGCCATTTTCTTCTCCAGAGGATCTTCCTGACCCAGGGATCGAACCTGAGTCTCTTGTATTGCAGGCAGAGGCTTTACCTTCTGAGCCACCAGGGAAGCCCAGGGAAGTTATAATAACTAGAGCAATGTAAATATTGTGTAAATAGTTGCCAGCATGCTGCAAATGCAAATTTGCTTTTTGGAACTTTCTGGAATTTTTTTTTTCAGACGCCTTTCCCATCTTTGGTTGGCTGAATGCACAGATACAGAGCCCATAGATAAGGAGGGCAGACTATAGCTCCCAGGAAAAGCTTTGCATTCTGCAAAATCACACATTATAAATAATTGGACTTGGAGGAAAAGCAGGGTTAGTACAGGCCACTCAAAACTTATGCAAACTGAACCAGAGAACTAAGAGGCACAACAACTCTAATAAAAAGATGTGTTAAGTTCCTAGTAAGTAATCACTTTAGTAAATATACAGCATTATTTGTAAAACAGAAGTAAAGAGTGCTTGACAGAAGGGGATATAAGAAAGAGTTGGGTTATGGAAAAAAGGGCAAAGTGAAAGAAAATTGTGAAACACAGAGAATATATACTTCTAAGATAAGAGTGTGTTTTCAAACAGAACCAATAGGCAGAATGAGAAGTGAATGGGCTGCAGTTTTCCACATTTGGTCTGTTTTTTATTCAACTGCTACAATTTGGAAGTGCCGGGAGATACCACTATAAAGCAATTCTACTTCCATATTGTACCGACATCATTCCCTTACGTGCCAATAGCATATAAGCCATATTATTCTCTGAAATGGACAGTGTAACAGAATAGATTGTGCTGAGTTTCTATAACATTTTATTCAAAAAAGAATTCTACTGAAGAGAGGGAAAAGAGAAGTAGAGGAAGAGGACAGGAAAAAGTAAGAGGAAGTGAGGGGGACAGGAAAGAACAAAAAGAAAGAAAGAATGATGAATCTGTTAATTAATTGACTGAGTAATTTGGAATGCAACTGCATTATACCATCTGCCCTATAACTGACTTCTCCCATCCAAGTTTATAATGAGAGATGAAAGGTAATGACTTCAAGATAAGTATCACCAATGAGAAGCTAAGATTCTCTAAAATGGTACCTTCTATTTTTTAATTGGTTCTATCTGGAGTAGGCTGGCACATTTGGCTTTACATTCTGAGTTAAATAAAGATATAATAACTAGAAAAACCTACATTCTCACTGAGAAAAAGAGCTAAATGACTCTTCATGGCTTTGAATTTTCAAATTCAAAACTGTATCACTCCAAACCAGGCAATTTAACTTAGAATAAGATGGGCCACCTTAGGCATTTTCTTCCAAATGCCCTTCCAGAAATTATCTAACCAAAAAAAAAAAAAAGAAGAAAAATGATACCAAAGGAAGGTATTGCTGAGTTACAGCATGTTGACACTAACAGAAAAATTTATTATTTCAATACTAGTTTCAATAAAAAGGTAGACTATGATAGGGGAGAAATCCCCAAATGAAGAAAAGAAGTGTGGAAAACATCCAAACATTACTGGCAGTTTCTATTCTTTGAAAGCACTGCAGGACAACTTTGTGGAGAGGTAAGAATCAGTTATGAATAAATGCATTGCGCATACACTGAAGGAACACCTTGATAATTACGTTATTACATAGATACAAAGCATGAATTAAGAAAGAATTCAAGTGAGCCCTTCCTAGCCACTAAAAATATAAATTCATAAGTCCTAGGTATGCTACTTGCACCTCCAAAATCAGGTATAAAGACGAAAGTTACAGCATCAATTCTTCCAAGCCCATACTCGAGACCTAAATCTGTCATTTTGATAAACTACTTTTGGCTTTGGATGGTACTGTTACCAAGTAAGAAAAATTCTTGTCAATCCTGTTAGAGGTGCTCAGTATCATATTAAGATTTAAATTATGCTGATTTTGCTAGATAAGACAGATGGCTGTCCTATAAAATAATGCCCAAATTCTATTACTGTTGAATGAATTGAGAAATGAAAGAACATGCTTATAGAATTAAATTTTCAAATTGTATTAAGAACACTAGGGATATAATTTTTATAAAAAGTAAACATTAATAGCTAAACAAAAATATAATGAAATGGGTGCCCTGCTGACTTGACTAAAAGAAAAAGTTCAGGATCTCTGTTTTATATTCAGAATGATTTGTTGTTCCTAAGAATGTATCTCTAGAATAGATTTGAAGAAGCCTGAAAAAAACACCTAGGTTATCAGACTGTCACTATTTCCACACATCCTAATATACTTTTAGGAGGGTAATTCTTTATTTCACTTGATTATCACCAGGACAGTATCCTGCCTAAAAATTCCTTCAAAGAATTAACAATAACACTATAAAGTAGGTACTGTTCTTATAGATGAAAAAATTGTACCATGGAGAGGTTTAGGAAGTTGTTCATGATGACAAAGTTCCACAGCTAAGATATAAGCCTAAGATAAAAAATTTTCTGGTTTCTATCTTGTATAATTAACGTCAAGAGCAGTTAGTTTTCTGGGTGAGCTGCTACTGTTTATTGAACACAATTTCCCTATGAAAATAAACTCTGAATTATAAATAACAAATTTCACAGGACTTTTTTTTGTAGCTTTGGAATTCATTCTGTATTTCATCACATTTACTGTTTTAGATGTAATAACTATAGGGAGTGAGACACAAGTAGATGTCTGTAGGAACTTTAAAGAGCAGAGCCAGGCAGGATAGCACTGTAATATAATAAATGCTTTTAGGCTTAGCAAGCATATAATTCAATTAAGTTGGGCTCAAATATTAATTCACTTCATTTTGTTTTCTTTTAGCGTGAAGACTATACAGTTTGAGAATTAGAGGAAGCAAGAGAACTGAGTTTTTCTGTTGTGTCTATCTGATATTTTAAAATATCTTCTTTTTACTTTGTTGCTTTTTTATCCTTCATTTTCCTGCCTCTACCAACTGCCTATGGCCCCAATAGGGTGCCTTACTAGTATCTCCCACTTCCCACTTTGATTTGGCTATTAATTCTTGGCTTCATCCCAGAAATCTTTGTCAAAGCCTATCTTTCCATCCACAAGGTCACTGACATGATCTCAACTTTTTACCTTCCATTTTATTTATTTTTTAGCTTATGGTCTCTTTTTTTTTTTTTCATCTCCAACTTGGATGCTGCAACTGGTTCCCCTAAATGCAGTATGCATTAATTGTTAATTGTTGTTCATGTTCCACAAGGGAGATAGAATTTTACGAACAGAGAAAGTGAGGGTGGTTATTATTTCATACTATTTTAAAAAAAGATTTCAATGTCCTAGGTCCAAACTCCTTAGGTTCACAAACAAAGCTCTTAGTAATCAAGCCCCAAACAACCACTTTCAGTTTTTTTATGTCCACTTCTTTCTCCTTGGTAGAAATACCAGTTTAGCAACAACATAAAGACCAAAATACCTTTATGAGATTTCCAAATTCCAGTTTAGAAGTTGCAGTACCCCAGGAAGCACAAAGCCAAGAACAACTGCAGCAAAATGGGTAAGAAGAAAGCTCCACTGCACCAACAGTCCTCCACCAAGTCAGAACAGATTAGGCTCAGGAGAATCTCCTGGTTGGGGGTAGGGGTGGGAGATGGAGTGTGCATCCAAGGTTCTGGCTTTATAGAAAGAAAACTTGAGGAACTCATTTCTGTCTTGCCTGACTTTTAACCAAGAAGCAAAAAGACTTGTACACTGACAACTACAAAACAGTGTTGGAAAAAACTAAAGAAGACACAAATTAATGGAGAGACATCCATGTTCATGAACTGGAAAACTTTATATTATTAAAGTGACTCAAAGTAATTTACAGATTCAAGTCAATTCCTATCAAAACCTCAATGGCATTTTTTACAGAAATAGAAAAAGCAATTCTAAAATTTATATGGAATCACCCAAATAGCTCCCAATAGAACCCCCAATAGCCAAAACAAACATGAAAAAGAACAAAGCTGGAGGCCTCACACCTCCCAATCTCAAAACATATTCTAAAACTACAATAATTAGAACAGTATGGTATTGGCATAAAGACAGACATATAAACTAATGGAACAGAACTGTAAGCCCAGAAATAAAGCACACATATACAGCCAATGATCTAAGAGTGCTAGGATTACAGACTAGGGAAGGGTAGTTTCTTTAACAAATTGTGCCAGGAAAACTGGATGATTTATCAACATGCAAAAGAATAAAATTGGATCTTTATTTTACACATGTAGAAAATTCAACTCAAAATGTATCAAAGACTTAAATGTGAGACATGATACTAGAAGAAAATACAAGGCAAAAAGTTTCATGACAACAGTCTTGGCAATGATTTCTTAGATATCACATGAAAAGCATAGGAAACAAAAGCAAAAATAGAGGACTACATCAAACTAAAAAGAACCTGCACAGCATAGAAACAACAAAATAAAAGACATCTCCAGAATAACAGAAAATATTTGCAAATCTTATGTGTGATAAGAGTAATTTGTTACCCTAGATATATAAGAATATCCTACAATGCAATAGCAAAACTACAACTTAATTTAAAAATGGGCAAAAGACCTGAATACATATTTCTCCAAAAGAGAGATGCAAATGGCATACAAAAGACATAAAATGTATCAGAAAAAATGTTAAACATCACTCATCATCAGGGAAATACAAATCAAAACCCACAATAAAGCAATGTTACCTCACACCTTTTAGTATGCCTTTTTTTTTTTTTAAATGCTGATGAAGATGTCAAGAAATTGGAACCCTTTTGCACTGCTGATTGAGAATATAAAATGATGCAGCCTCTATGGAAGACAGTATGAAGATTCCTCAGAAAATTAAATATAGAAGTGCTATAATGATTCAGCAATTCGACTTCTGGGTATTTAACCAAAAGAACTGAAGCAGGGATCTCAAAGAGATATTAGCACTTCCATATTCATTGTAATACGATTCACAATATCTGAGAGTGGAAACAACCTGAATGCCCTTTGATTCCACTGATGAATGAACAGACAAAGGAAATGTGATATATATTCATCACATATATTTATATATATAATGAAATATTATCTGGCCTTAAAAAAGGAAACCCTATACATACAATAAAATGGATGAACTTGGAGGACATTATGCTCTATGAAATAAGCCAGAAGGACAAATACTTCATGATTCCACCTATATGAAGAACCTAAAGTAGTCAAACTCATAAAAGCAGAAAGTAGAATGGAGAAGGACAGGGACTAGGGAGAGAAGGAAATGAGGAACTGCTGTGTAATGGGTACACAGTTTCAGCTATGCAAGAGGAGAGATCTACCATACAACACTTTTATTATAGTTACAAATATGTACTTCACATTTAACAGTTTGTTTAGAGAATAAATCTCATGTTATGTATTTTTAAAATAACAAAAATCAAATATAAAAACCAACTACAATATTCATGACATATCTGCTGGAATACCTACAAACCATCTCAGAAAAAGGCACAGAGCCTGCTCTAGGTCTCCTAGTAACAGGTGGGTCAAAGTTGCCAGAACTAAAGTGTATAATTTCACTAGAAGAGAAACTGTAAGCAAACACAACTTCCAGAGTGGAAATATTATCCAGAATGGAGACTTTGTCCAGTTACTATTAAGGTAAGTTAGGATACGTAATAAGGAAGCATACATAAAATCTGAGCAGAGAGAAACTGGGAAGGAAAATTTATTTTGATTGATAAGAGTTAACCACTTAAGAGCTTGAGGCTCATTTTCACTGTGCAGTAACCACAAATAAGGAAACTATAAATAAGACACGGGTGAGGGGAGGGTGGGAGGCAGGAGACAGGAACAAATATCCCAGATTCTGGACGGTATTTAAGTGAGCAGAGTCAAAGGCCTCTGTGGAATTTTTATAAACAAACTATTTCAGTATCTAAGCCAAGAATTACTAAGAAATTTGATTTATTGAGAACAGAGTAACCATCATGAAGCTTGAGGATATGAATACTTAAGTGCTGGCAGGGATTCTCTGATTAACAGAGAAAAAGTAACTTGGGACCATACATAAACTATCAAACTCTATTCTAAATCCAACATTCTCTTAAATAAGATAACACATATAAAAGTACACTGCATAACTATAAAGACATACCTATATATCTTTAACATATCTATACGTTAGTTAAACATAGATTTATAGACATTATTAATAGCTCAATAATATTCATATAACAATATTCATATATTGATAATTTCTAATCTATGAGTTCCATTATTTATCACATCTCACATCTCAGTTTTAATATCATGCCAAAAAAAACCATGTGGTTTTTTTTTAAATATTCTTAGTTATTTTTGGTTTACTTAATAAAAAAGGTGAAAATTACCAATCTTTATAATATTATATTCTAGTTGAATGAACATTCTGTTTAGCTAGCATTTCACTATTTTTTTGTACCTCGCATCAATCTTCTGTACCAATCCTCCCAAATTAGCTAACGTAACCCTAGATACAGGACATTAGACAGGCAGACAGGCATGCGCACACACGCCCTGTCGTTCTCTCAATATCATTTTGTAATTCCACATCCTGGAATCCAAGGTCCTCTACATTCACTAGGTAGCAAATATTTGTTAAGGATATGTTTCTAATTCTAAGCAGAAAATACTGCATTGTTAATAACTTATTAACACAACAGCCACTTTTAAATTTCTAGGCCCCTTTTTATTTCCCTAAAGTCTCTCTACACTAAGCAATGTGGCCTTTGTGGCTTACACACATGTTTAGTCCTTTCCTTTTATCTTTTACTGGAGTACAATTGTAATAATTTATAATGTTGTATTCATTTCTGCTGTACAGTGAAGTGAATCAGCTATATGCATACACATATCCCCTCTCTACTGGATGCCCCCACCCCCCTATTCCCCATCCCACCCACTAGGTCATCACAGAGCACCAAGCTGAGCTGTGCTTTAAGCAGGCTCCCACTAGCTAGCTATCTCACACATGGTAGTGTATGTATGTCAATCCTATCTCCCAATTCATCTCACTCCTCCGTTCCCCCATGTTGGTGGACCTAGAGTCTGTCATACAGAATGAAGTGAGTTGGAAAGAGAAAAATAAGTATCATATATTAATGCACATATGTGGAATCTTTTCTCCTTATCTCTTATTCTAATATTTTTTCATAGTTCAGAGTGTTTCCTCCTGTAAGTTGCCTCAAATCCTATGTATTCAGGCAAGTTATAAATGTTTAAAAATAGCATTTAAAAGTAAAACAAATCACATATAATTATTCAAAAATTTTTAATTTTTTAACGTCTACAAATATTTTGGATTAACTAGATGATATTCTGCAGTGATGAGAACTGGAATTTAATGATTTTAGAGAGAAGAATACACCAAGTAAACCAATAATTCTGTTTCAATTACTCTAGCAACTAACCATAGCATTTATTATTACAATCACAACAACTGAAATGTGCTGACAACAGAAATCAAGGATTTTTTTTTAAAGGAAAAAAGCTATATATTTAATACATGGCTTATTAAGGTTTCATAGGCATAAGTTGCTCAGTCGTGTCTGACTTTTTGCAACCCTATGGACTGTAACCTACCAGGCTCCTCCATCCATGGGATTTTTCAGGCAAGAATACTGGAGTGGGTTGCCATTTCCTTCTCCAGGAGATCTTCCCAACACAGGGACTGAACCCAGGTCTTCCACATTGTAGGCAGACACTACTGTCTCAGCCACCAGGGAAGTACTCTTTCACAAACTTCCCACTTTGCCTTCTGTCTATACCTAATATCTTGAGACCAATTTTCTTTTCTAATCTTAGGAAACTGCCTGAGAAACTAACCAAGAAGCGAAAGCACTGTTTTCTATCAGTTTTAGCAAAAGATGAGCAGAAGATCTGAAAAAAATCAATACCAAGTCCCAGTCACTTTAGGCTTTGTTGGACTTTGATCCAATGAGATAATGTTCAGCTCAACAATCCCATTAATCTGTGTGGATAAAAGAAGCACTTTCCATTTACAGGGGAGAGAAATGTACTGAAAACTTGTACTGTGAGAATATTGTTTCACCTCTTGTGTTGGTAAGTTCTTAATGAATCAGTCTAAGGAATGGGTCACCATTATAATGTTATCAAATTCTCAAAAGTTTAAAAACTAAAATGGAACCTGGTTTCATTACATATAAAATTACTAGTACAAACCTCTACTATAGCACTTTTACATTGTGTATTTATCAATCAACCTTTCTCAAGAGAACATCCTATGACCTAAAAGATTATAAACAGTCAATAGTCTGCTGAATGAATGAATGATTTTGCTTTTTAAAACACTTTTGAAAGAGACTACTTTCCAAAATCTACCAGTTGGTTTTAAACCAAATAAATGCAAACCAAACAAAACTCAAAATAATTTTTGAAATTAAAAATAACAAATTCAACATACCCAAACCAGGTGGAGGAAATGAAAAAAGAATGCATAGAACTATTCTGGTATACTAAAAAGCAAAATTCCACAATCAACAAATGAAATGGGACCCAAAATATATTAAGATGTACCATAAGGTATGCTTTTTAAAGGACAATAAGGGCTTATAATTAACCTTGACAATTTCCAGGGTAGAGTGATCTGTATTTTAGACAGCTGGTTGCTAAATTTGTATGACAGATAATACATGTAGCCACTAAAATTACAGTACTGACCTTTCCAAATGCTAACAAATGCTTGATTAGCATTATGTAACTATACCTCCTTTCTGATCAGGACTAGGCAGAATATTTCATCAAAATAGGCACACAATATACTGAAATCAGTTTACATTACCACAGTGACATTCTACAGTATATTACTAAGTATTATGCAGAATGCAAGTTGGCCTACGGAGGGCAATACAAGAAACAAATACCTAACAGCAAAAATAAGAAAATGTCTATTACTCTTACCAAAGTGAAAGCATGGAAGTCTATTTTATGTGCTTTTATTTTAAATAGTAAATATAAGAAACCTTACTGCAAAGGTTTAGAACTTCAAAATGTTTTCAAATTATATCCATATGAATATAAGAGCAGAACATGAGATATAAAAATGTACAATACAAAGTAATTGGTTAATCTAAATTTCTCTACTGGTTCCTTATCTCCTGAAAGGTACTCTAGCAAAAGAAAGGAGGAGGAAAAGGTCATTTTTTCTGCATTACTGTCAGCTTTTTTTTGCAGTAACTCAGAAGAGATCACTAGTATGAATATGAATGACATGATATGCTCTGTAAACTAATCTCTCTACATTTACCAGTGTCACTGATTTTACTAATATTTCCTAATTTCTAGTCTATAAAATATAAACAGTAATTAAGAAAAAAGTCATTATCTATAAAAGCTGAAAAGAATTTCTGTACCTCTCCACCATAAACAGTAGGGATAAGGTCAGTGGTTGGGGAGAGTAGGGAGACAGGAATAACCTTAGGTATGCAGATGACACCACCCTCATGGCAGAAAGTGAAGAAATAAAGAGCCTCTTGATGAAAGTGAAACAGGAGAGTGAAAAAGTTGGCTTAAAGCTCAACATTCAGAAAATGAAGATCATGGCATCCGGTTCCATCACTTCATGGGAAATAGATGGGCAAACAGTGGAAACAGTGTCAGACTTTAATTTTTTGGGCTCCAAAATCACTGTAGATGGTGACTGCAGCCATGAAATTAAAAGACGCTTACTCCTTGGAAGAAAAGTTATGACCAACCTAGATAGCATATTCAAAAGCAGAGACATTACTTTGCCAACAAAGGTCTGTCTAATCAAGGCTATGGTTTTTTCCAGTGGTCATGTATGGATGTGAGAGTTGGACTGTGAAGAAAGCTAAGCGCCAAAGAATTGATGCTTTTGAACTGTGGTGTTGGAGAAGTCTCTTGAGAGTCCCTTGGAATGCCAGGAGATCCAACCAGTCCATCCTAAAGGAGATCAGTCCTGGATGTTCATTGGAAAGACTGATGTTGAGGCTGAAACTCCAATACTTTGGCCACCTGATGCAGAGAGCTGATTCATTTGAAAAGACCCTGATGCTGAGAAAGACTGAGGGCAGGAGGAGAAGGGGACAACAGAGGATGAGATGGTTGGACGGCATCACCGACTCAATGGACATGCGTTTGGGTGGACTCCTGAAGTTGGTGATGGACAGGGAGGCCTAGCGTGCTGCGGTCGCAAAGAGTCAGACACAACTGAGCAACTGAACTGAACTGAAGGGGATGGGAAAATGTAAACATGTAGAACATGTTGAACTCAACTGTTTGGTAGTGCCAGGCAGCTGGGCATTAGTAATATTGAAAAGAGTTGTTTTCTAATCTCAAACTTTCTCCATTTGGCTAGTTATAGAATTAGCACCTAGATTAACATTAGCTACGAGAAGTTTTTACTATAAACGTGCATTGCCTTACCTTAAGGCAGAGTCAGCCAAACATAAATTACGACTATTCAGTCTGTTTAATTTTACTCTGCGTTGTTTCCTAAGAAATTCACCTATTTACATTTTTTAAAGGCTTGCCAAAACATTAATTTAGGTACTAGGCCAAAAATGATACTAACTGCTGAATTAGAAAATTCACTGAAGAACTGTGTTGTAGCTTACAGATAACTGATAGTAGAGTAAATGCAATTAAGGTATTAGCATGTCATTTTTGCTCAGCAATTATATTTCAAAATATTACAGTAAATAAATGCTCTGCAAAACATGTGGCTCATGCCACATTCATTTTTGTTTCAGTGCTAGATACAACTTACCTATCAATTTTCAAATATGAGCGGTTAACAAATGGTGTATGCCTGCAACTTGTCATTATTTTTCCCTAAAATCATGGGTTATGAAAAGAAAAATAATGAAATAGATTTCCCTATAAGACTTATTGAACTTGTCTATTTTTTCAGTCACCCCATTATGCTGATTCTATCTATGGAAGATTTTAAATATGTGGACTTGGCTTCTCTGAGATTTAATGCAGGAGACCTTTGATTTAAACCACTTGTTAGGAAAACTAGACCTAAAGCAGGGCCCAAGAATGCCTGTTTCAACTAACCCTTTTTCTGATACAGTATTATTTTCCTTTCTCCACAATTCAGAAATCTGAGTCCCGTTTTTAGCCATTACGTGCTATAACTTAAAGAAGCAAGTTTTCCTTTTAGATTAATTTTGCAAATCAGGTTAGAAGGTAGAATGGTTTATACTATTTTATGTTACTGAAAATAAAGATAACATAGTTGAGATTGCCTTTAAAAATGGATACACAAGTACACACAAAAGAAGTCCTAAATATAGCATTTAAAGAATTCTATGCATTAAGTTTACATGAAAGAGAAGCAAGAATATGGGCACCAAGAGGATATGGTGTGCATTAGTGCTGTGCATCGACTGAGTGACTTCACTTTCACTTTCCTGCATTGGAGAAGGAAATGGCAACCCACCCCCAGTGTTCTTGCCTGGAAAATCCCAGGGACGGGGGAGCTTGGTGGGCTGCCGTCTATGAAGTCGCGCAGAGTCAGATACGACTGAAGTGACTCAACAGCAGCAGCAGCAGCGGTATTGTGCATAAATGATAAACTGTCAAACCATTATCATTCTACTCAAAGAAAACACTGAAAAGTCTTGTGCACTAGGCTTAGAACGGAAAAAATACTGTGTAGCTGTGTGTCACTGGAGATGTCGGGTGAGTGCCAAGTATTTTGAGGTTAAAAAAAAAAAAACAAAAACTGAATGGAACATAACAGCCAAGAAGTTAAATGGAAGAAGTAGTTTCTTCTATCACATTTTAATAAGACTTGCTATGATGGCAGTGCATGGGCACCACTATAACTGCCTCATACTTCTTCAAGTCCTTCTGTGTATTCTTTATAATACCCAAAGGCACAAGCTCATCCTTGTGGGAATCTTGGCAGGATCTACAAATTAAACCTGGTAGATCTCTCTATTCACGTGTCAGGAAACCNTATCACATTTTAATAAGACTTGCTATGATGGCAGTGCATGGGCACCACTATAACTGCCTCATACTTCTTCAAGTCCTTCTGTGTATTCTTTATAATACCCAAAGGCACAAGCTCATCCTTGTGGGAATCTTGGCAGGATCTACAAATTAAACCTGGTAGATCTCTCTATTCACGTGTCAGGAAACCAAGAACTACAAGATCTGAAGATGGAAAGATGCACATTCATATACAATGTATCTCTTAGGACTTTACATGAATATGTGTGTAAGAGTGCTGAGGACTTTACATGGATATACGTGTGTAAGATTACTGAGGATTTTACATGGATATACGTGTGTTAAAGTACTAAGGATTTTACATGGATATACGTGTGTAAGAGTACTGAGGACTTTACATGGATATACGTGTGTAAGATTACTGAGGATTTTACATGGACATATGTGTGTTAAAGTACTAAGGACTTTACATGGATATATGTGTGTAAGATTACTGAGGATTTTACATGGATATACGTGTGTAAGAGTACTGAGGACTTTACATGGATATATGTGTGTAAGAGTACTGAGGATTTTACATGAATACGTGTGTAAGAGTACTGAGGATTTTATATGGACGTATGTGTGTAAGAGTAACGTGTATGAAAGTCTATTCTAGATATAACTTTTTTTTTTAAGCTAGAACAAAATAATCTCATAAATTCTGATGAATCTGAGTTCCTAAATGACTTCCATCAACTTCTGGTGTGACCAAGGGCTGAAGGATATAAATTAAGAGGTCGCTGTGCTGTGCTTAGTTACTCAGTCATGTCCAGCTCTTTGCAACTCCATGGACTGTTGTAGCTCGCCAGGCTTCTCTGTCCATGGGGATTCTCCAGGCAAAAATACTGGAGTCTTGCTGCTATGCCCTCATCCAAGGGATCTTCCCAACCCAGGGATCAAACCCAGGTCTCTCTCATTGCAGGCACATTCTTTACTGTCTAAGCCACCAGGGAAGCCCCTTATGAGGCTGCTGCTGCTGCTAAGTCACTTTAGTCGTGTCCAACTCTGTGCGACCCCAGAGATGGCAGCCCACCAGGCTCTCCCATCCCTGGGATTCTCTAAGCAAGAACACTGGAGTGGGTTGCCATTTCCTTCTCCAATGCATAAAAGTAAAAAGTGAAAGTGAAGTCCCTCAGTTGTATCCAACTCTTAGCAACCCCATGGACTGCAGCCCTACCAGGCTCTTCCATCCATGGGATTTTCCAGGCAAGAGTACTGGAGTGGGTTACCATTTCCTTTTCCACTTAAGAGGCTATTTAGGTACAATTCATACAGAATTTGTTGACCAACAAGTTCTTATGCTGTTAGGAAAGAATTTAACCTTCCTACTGCAGAGAACAGCATTACCTACTTAGTTGAAAACTCCTCCTTTAAAATGCTTTCTCTTTCACAAGATTGCTATTTCACTCAGTATACACTACAGAGGCAAAACAAATTTTTGAGTTAAAAAGATACTGACAAAAACACAATGAAAAGACTAGAGAAATTACACAACAGTATATTAATAAGAACATCTTTAATTCAACAGCTACTGGTGGACAAAAATGTTGCTAATTAAGAGGTTAAGCCAGTATCTTTAATTAGCAAAATATCTGAAAATTCATTTCAGATTAATATATGTTACTATTAGAACTGATTAAAATCATTCAGACTTTCTTAGAATATTCATAGAATGACAACTTTAAGTAGTAATTTTAAGTTTTAATAATTTCAAGTTGTGTAACTCAATATAATGAAACAATTCAATCTATTCCATTCAGAATTTTCATCCTGAACTTTCTAATTAACTAAAATCAATCATCATTTGGCTGTTAATGATTTGTGCAAAGAATTACTGAAGTGTTGCCTATAATAAATTTAATCTCATGGTAACAGGCCTAATCAATCAGAAGGCAGGCTTTGCCTATATATGCAAACTAGCCTCTCTTGAGGCTAATGCTATGCGTGCATTATTTACCTTGATGCCCTTTATTAGGGATTCCTTGTATATCTGGGTAGTACCATAAAAAGTGAACTACCTCAGCAACTCCTATGGCTCACAGCATTACTAAATGTCTTCTGGATATTTTGGCAGCAAAAAATAAGCTAAGTGTGTTAAGTCAGGGTTTAAATTTTTCATTAATTCACTACTATCTCTAGGCATTAGTGGTACCTTTTAAGGTAAGAGAAAACTTTACAAGGAAAACAGTAAGCACATCCCCAAATCTCAGTGGGTCACTGAACAGCCTGTTATAAAACTTGTCAGTACTCACAAGAATTCCATGAAACTATTTATTTAAAATTTCATTTTAATAATAGAGATTAGACAAGACTTTCTGTTTTATCTAATATTTAAAGTATTATGAAAGATCACATTTTTATATAAAAATAAAATGACTCTGGAAATACATTTTTCTCTTCATTCAAAAATTTAAAGAAGATATTTTTCTTTACATGGGAAGAGGTACGGGCAACAGTACTTTTTCACTGCTCACAAAATTGTTACTAGAAATCTACTTTTCTCTGTAATTACATTCATAATAAAATATCCTAATAAAAATGTATTTTGCTGGAGAAGAATCCTTCCAAACACACTAAATTTTAGTAATCTGACTAGAGGAGAACAAAGATTGGCATGTGACGTAGTTCACTAATTAAATTATAATTAACTAATATAGTTCATTAATTACATTTAGAAGCATCTCAGTTCTAACAAAAAGACTCTTAAACATACAACAAAAGTAATCCAAATCTCACATACCCAACAAGTAATAACAAGAAGAGTATTAAAAATATTTATCTCACTTCTATTGTTCAATCTATGATTGAGTGTGCTGGAAAAAAAAATCAGAGGCAAATATACAGAACTTTGCTATTAATGCCTCAACACAATTTTGTTATAGTTTTCTTAAGATTCTTCTCTTTATAGCTACTCTGCATCTTCCTAGAATCTTTTCTCCCTCGTTTTCTTCATTAATGAAAACTACAAAAACAAATATTCATGTAATCTCTAATTATTGAATACAAGGACTACTACAGAGAAATTATGTGTAGTGTTAAAATGTTGCCAAGTAGAGTAAATCACTGACATCTATTTAAACACAGAATTTCTAATTTCATTCAATTTTTACATTTTTAAAGATTAAACCTTAACACTCACTGTATCACTAAATGTAATAGTTTTTAAGTCCATGTTTTTAAATACATAACGTAACTACCTTCAAACATGCCAACTGCCACATATGGAAGGACAGGTAAGATCAAGATTAAACTGCTAACTCCAGAGGTCAAAACTGAGATCAAAGAATGGAAAATAAGAAACACCTGTAACTCAACTGATAAGGAATTTTCCAATCATGATAGTTACTTAAAATTAAAATTGATTATCCCTTACTTATGTTACTGTTTCCAGAAATTTTTAGTAGAAGACTGATGCCTGCCTATCAAAAAGAATACGGAGTCAATTTCAATATTGCTTGAGAGGGTAAGCTCAGACAGTAAAGAATCTGCCTGCAATGCAGGAGACTCAAGTTCGATCCCTGGGTTGGGAAGATCCCCTGGAGAAGGAAATGGCAACTCACTCCAGTACTCTTGCCTGGAAAATTCCATGCACAGAGGAGCCTGGCAGGCTATAGTCCATGGGGTCACAAGAGTCAGACACAACTTAGTGACTAAACCTGAGAGGGTAAACTGTGGCTTTTAACTCCCATTCCATCTCTTGATATTCTTTGAAAAATCTGAAGCTCTACAGCATCCAGTGTTCACCATGAATCCCTTGCAGAGGGAGGCTCCTATTTAAAATATTTTTTCTTACATGTTCTCAGGTCAAACTGTGTATGTAATTCACAGAACACATACATTTATTTTGTCATTCTTCAGATGACAGTGACTCCAATAAGAAGTAAATATTCCTTTATAAAAGCTTGTAAACAATATTTGCTGTAAGATGTACTCCTCTGACAGAGAAGCACTTCTGTAGTCAATAATAACATATAATCAGTTTACAGCTGACACTCAATAAATATTTTTTGATCAATAAATGAACTGCAAAAAGTTATTTGGAAACTATGTTTGGTGGCACAAACAAACATATTCCCCCACATTAAGAATTGTCACTAAAAACACAAAAGGCTGATGACTAAAACACAAATACATACTTGACAGTGTCTATAAAGGTAACAGCATCAGGTAAAATCCAAGCAAGCATACAAGAAATTACAAGAACTGACCATCTTTGTTCTAAAACAAAACTAGAATATGCACCACTAAGCACTTCAATTAAATGGGTCAGTGGATATATATATACACACTACTTAACTTTATCACGCTATTTCACAAAAAGAGAAGAAAATAGCTTTTATTCATGAATACTGTATGCATTCACAATTTATTTTTAAACTTTGGTTAATTGCATATAAAATCTCATCTAGTACAAACACTGATGGTGTTCTTATCTTCACTTCAAAACTGGATACACATTACTCTATTTTTTTCTCCTGAACTTCTTCCTCAACTAATTTCATATCTAACACAAAACAGGAATAAAACATAAACAGCTCTTGATTAACCTGTGTCCCACTTCTAAGAAATCAACCATAACCAAGTATTTCCTCAAAACTTGAGGCAGCAACATTTTGCTTTCCCTTGCCAAAGATCCTTCTTCACCTGACTCATCACTAACTAAAGATTCATTCCACAATCTGGACTGGGATTCATGGAGCCCAAGGAGCTTGGGTCATACACTCATCTTTGCTTACACAAGTTCTTAGGGTTCAGAGTCCACCTTTACAGCTACCACTTCAAAAGGACAATATTATACTTATGTACCTTACATTTATACATGCTAAGCATCCATGAAAGCTTTAATTAATTTGGTCTTACTTAATGCACGTGGGCTCTCTAGTTGTAGCACACAGGCTCCAGAGCACACAGGCTCAGCTGCCCTGTTGCATCTGGGACCTTAGTTTCCTGACCAAGGATCAAACCTGTATCCCCTGTGTTGCAAGATTCTTAACCATTGGACCACCAGGGATTCCCTCCATAAGAGATTTTAATTATAAAGTTCCTTTACTAAAAAGTCTGAAGAGCAGTTAGTCTACATTCTAGTCTACTGAGCAATTATTCCCAAAAGAAGTAAAACAAGAATTCTTGGGATCATTGGTGACCAAAGAGTGGACTTCCCACAAAGTATTCAGTGGAAAATGAAAAATAAATTAATATTTTCTTGAAAGAGCAAGGAACACAGTAAGAATTTTATATAATAAAAACATTACTGAGATTAAATGAGATACACAGACTTAATATTTAAGAGTCTGAATAATAGCTGCCCACAAAGTTGTCACCTACCAAAAGATCTAGAAGTATCATAAAAAGAAAATAGGAATTGACATCATAATAAATATTTTTCTTAGTCTTTTTTAAATTATACTTTATGTTTTAAGGTTTTTTTAATTCTAAGCCTAAAGTTCTAAAAGGCTCCTCCTCTAAATTTTCAGAGCTCGTTTTGGATTTTTCTTTAGCCATTTAAAAGTAAATATTTAAAGTCACATTAAATTTAATTTCAAGTTTCCTCCTTTTCCTTCTGACAGAGAGCCCATATAAAAAGGGTCAAGATAAGGAAGATGTATAAAACAAACACTAAACAGATTTTTTTTCCAAAAAGAAATAAAGATCTGAAACTCACAATACTAACAAAATTCAACTCAGAGATTTTATGACTATGTTTTAGAGAAAGGAAGTTGGTTCAAAAAAGATGAACAACATATTATGAGAAATAGCCTATTCATAGTAAATCCAAAGGTATTCATATACAACAACCCTCTTTTCCTATTGTCCTCTCTAAACATTTGAACATTTTAGGAAATTAAGTTTTTAAAAAACATTCCTACTCCAGCTTTTCATCTATTTTTCCCATTCCCTACATTAATATAGTTAAGACTATCAGGGTTATGCCCATTTGAATAAAAACAGAAAATTTCCCCCACTATAACTGAAACCAACTTTCTATGTATAGTTCAGTGGGAACCCCTCACTGCCTTGGCCCTCCATATTCCTAGGTGGTAGAGGATCTGGATGACCATCTTCATGTGGGAATTACTGTGACTCAGGCTTGCGCTGATGTTGACTGCAGAAATCCCCTCTCCAGCTGGGGCTGAAGCTTCTCTTCTTCGCAGTGTTCTATGCTCATATGGGAACTGCCCCCACAACCCACCCACCCCACTAATAAAGGCTGACACACTTTGAGCGAAAAAAAAAAAAAAAAAACACACCAAAAACCCAGCAACAACAAAGGAAAAAAACTCTGGAAACCAATATACTGCAGACATTAATTCTGACTCTGAGTTACTGTTATTTTAAATATCTTTAAAATAGTAGCAAAAAATGAACGTTACTCAGTCTTGTCCATGGACTATAGTCCACCAGGCTCCTCTGTCCATGAAATTCTCTAGGCAAGAATACTGCAGCGAGTAGCCATTCACTTCTCCAGGGTACTCCTGACCCAGAGATTGAACCCGGGTCTCCTGCACTGCAGGTGAATCCTTTACCACGTGAGCCACCAGTAGTACGGGGCTAATCTTCAATAAAAAACAACTGAGGGTAAAACTGTTAAAATTATTCCAGCAGCTCTAACCCAGAAAACAGGGGAGTATTTTCCCAAGACAAAATTGAATATATCTGCACTATGCTATTATACAGTTGAAGTATACAAAAGCTATAAAAGATTAAATGTTTGCCATACATAAAGAAAAAGGGGAAAAAATGCAGCCAAACTTGGCAAAATCTTATAAGATTTTCAACACAATTTTAAATGCCCCCAATAATCCATTAACCTCAAACTACTAAATACCTCCTACTCTTGGATCATCTTTTAGAACATGAAGTCTTTATGTTAAAGCTACCCACGTGCACAGTTTGATGCCAAATGTTGTCATTTAACCCAAAAGCTAACTTTTTATTCCAAATTGAAAGTGAACATAATTTAGAAACTTTATATTCTCAAGTTTCTGGAGTTTAGATTGAAACTCAAAAGTTGAGAGATGTGCTCTGCATACTATTTTGGCATGTGAAATGTGACGTGTTAAGTCACTCAGTCGTGTCCAACTCTTTGCAACCCCATGGACTGCAGCCCACCAGGAATTCCTCTGTCCACGGAATTTTCCAGGCAAAAATACTGGAGTGAGTTGTCATTTCCTCCTCCAGGGGATCTTCCTGACCCAGGGATCAAACCCAGGTCTCCTGCATCACGAGGAGATTCTTTACCATCTGAATCACAAGGGAACAGAAGCAAACATTTAACTCCTGTCTCAGTTTTCTTTAATATAAAATAAAGGGGTCAGGATCTTTAACTTCTATCCCCAAATTGTGTTTAAATTAGTATGTATTAGTTTCTACTTTCCATGTAATCTTATTCAGCCTTAAGAAATAACTGTCTCTCCGTTTTATGCTAAGCAATCTTATGGAACTATTATTCTTCTTAGCTACCTAAAGGTGAGGGCACTGATTATTTGCTTCATAAGAACCATACTATTTCAGGGGTTTTCAGTTAATTTTAATTTTTGGTGAGTCAAAATGTGTTAAGAGTTAGTTACTGCATAACATGGAAACCTTGTTAACTGTAAAAGACAGAAACTTAAAAATTAATATCCAGTCATCAATTGGTAAGACAGACTTGCTACATATTATTTTCAACTAAATGATCAAGAATAATTTTTTTTTAATTTAAAAAGGTGCATTCCAAATACTGGTTTCTGCCCAAAACTTTACTTATACAAGGGTGTATATCGTCACCCTGCTTATTTAATTTATATGCAAAGTACATCATGCAAAATATAGGGGTGATGAAGCACAAGCTGGAAACAGGATTGCCAGGAGAAATATCAATAACTTCAGATATACAGATGACACCACTCTAATGGCAAAATGCAAAGAGGAACTAAAAAGCCTCTTGATGAAGGTGAAAGAGGAGAGTGAAAAAGCTGGCTTAAAACTCAACATTCAAAAAAACAAACATCATGGCATCCAGTCTCATCACTTCATGGCAAATAGATGGGGAAACAATAAAAACAGTGACAGATTTTATTTTCTTAGGCTCCAAAATCACTGCAGATGGTGACTGCAGCCATGAAATTAAAAGACACTTGCTCCTTGGAAGAAAAGCTGTGACAAACCTAGATGGCATATTAAAAAGCAGAGACATCACTTTGCTGACAAAGATCTGTATGGTCAAAGCTATGGTTTTCCCAGTAGTCATGTATGCATGTGAGAGTTGGACCATAAAGAAGGCTGAGGGCTGAAGAACTGATGCTTTTCAACTATGGTGCTGAAAAAGATTCTTGAGAGTCACCTGGACAGCAAGAAGACCAACCAGTTAATTCTAAAGGAAATCAACCCTGAATATTCACTGAAGGACTGATGCTGAAGCTAGTTCCAATACTCTGACCACCTGGTTTGAAGAGCAAACTCATTGGAAAAAGACCCTGATGCTGGGAAAGACTGCAGGCAGGAGAAGGGGGCAGACGAGGATGAGATGGTTGCATAGCATCATTGACTCAATGGACATTAGTTTGAGCAAACTCTGGGAGATGGTGAAGGACAGGGAAGCCTGGCATGCTGCAGCCTATGGGGTTGCAAAGAGTTACACACGATTGAGCAACTGAACAATAACAGACACAGGGAGCTATGTTGAAGACATGAATTCCATCTGCATCTCTATAGAAGGGATAAAAGGGGTTACAGCAATAAAGAAAGGGGGGAATCACTGAACACAAGAAAAGCTATGAAGAGATTCAGAAAATAGGAGACTTCACTGGGTCTGATACAGACAGGTAATTAACAAAACCAAGTTAAGAAAGAAAGCATAGTTTGAGAAGGATGGTGATACATCTATTTAGGACATGATGAATGTCAGAAATGTAAAAGCCCAAGTGAAAAAGACAGGGCTGATTATTAGTTTAAAAAGTATGGCAAAGAGCCGAGAGCTAGACATGTGAGACTAGATAAGGAAAAAAAAAAGGCATAATAAAATGATATAGTACAATCACTAGGAAAAGAAATTATTGTCTAAAAAGCACAGATCTTATCAGCCTCCAAGATACCCTTGAGAGCTTTTAAAATATCTTGATTTTTAATTGTGCTTTGTATATGGCTCTTTACCTTTAAGACTTGGGTAGATTAAATATAAACATTAGGAAATAAGCTTTTAGATCAGTGCTTCTCCAACTTTAATGTATACAGATATCACAGGAGCCTATCAAAATACAGATTACAAATCAGTAAATCTAGGGTAGAGCCCAAGATTCTGCATGTCTAATATGCTTCCAGTTGATGGCCACAGAATGCTATTCCAAGGACCACAGTTTAAATAGCAAAGTTTTAGGTGAATTTCCAGAGAAGGCAATGGCACCCCACTCCAGTACTCTTGCCTGAAAAATCCCATGGATGGAGGAGCCTGGTAGGCTGCAGTCTATGGGGTTGCTAAGAGTCGGACACGACCAAGCAACTTCACTTTCACTTTTCACTTTCATGCATTGGAGAAGGAAATGGCAACCCACTCCAGTACTCTTGCCTGGAGAATCCCAGGGACAGAGTGGCCTACTGGGCTGCCGTCTATGGGGTCACACAGAGTCCGACACGACTGAAGTGACTTAGCAGCAGCAGGTGAATTTCTAAAAATCGACCAAGAGATTAGATTTTTAAGAAAGCAATAAAATACTTGGTGAATTTCACTTTAAAGTTCAATACAAGATGTTTGAAACATGGCAAAAATTAATTCTAATTAGAAAGAACACTTTTTTAAAAGCTGTATTAAATTTGTTTGCGTGTATGCAAGGAAAGAAAAAAAATCCTAAGAAAATTCAAGACCCCCAGACCCAATAAAATCAATCTTATTTTTGAAAGAATCAATAAATCCCTTTCAAAAAAACATGAATGAGCTTCTGTGATACAGTAAGTAAAAGAGACATTATGTCACTTGAGAAAGTATTTATTTAGTGTTTTGCTTTATGTATCGCTTGGAAACTTTCTAGTACAAGAGACTTACTGACTTAGACAAGCATATTAGAGAAGGTACTTTAAAAACTAACTCTCAGCAACAGCTCTGTAGAGAATTCACTGACCTGTTAAAAAAAACATGCTCCTGAATGCTGTATGTTCCTGTGAATGCTGAATGCATCTGGTCATGCATTAACTATGCTGGTCAATCCTGAGGACATTTTAGTGCTTACAGCAAATATTCTCAAGCATTTAAAAGTAGGTTGTATATGAGAAGAAAGATAAATTGGAAACTTAGCTAGATTTTTTTAAAACATGACTTAAAGACTTACATATAGACCAACATGGTGGTATTCTTGACCTCTACTTCTCACTTTCTGGAGCAAGTGAGTACAGCAAATGAAAAGTCAGTAGGCATCATACACTGTTGAGATAATGCACAGTTATGACCGAAAGGTGTTTTGTTTCATACGCTACTCAAAGCAGCATTTGCATTTGGGACACAGCTTAACACTTCTATATTTTATAAGATAAAAGATCACAATGTCTGGCCTATTTTTGTATTTCTTTAAACAAATTCACTAGCTCTTAAACTGTATTCACACAGATGAACATATCTTGGAGGAGTACATACACTTATATATTAGCTAATGGCTTAAGTGTGCTTCTTACTAGTTATTGATGGACTTGAATCCAAATACGTCTCCCCCAAGGTTGTGGAAACTTCTGCTTAGCTCTGCATCCTCACAGTCAACATTGTCTGATGTCTGGAGTCCTGCCCTAGGTCTGGTAGTTATTAAACTACTACACTTGAGGGAGTTTATATGTGGGTACTTTATGTAGAATGTTCAGTTCTCTAGTATTTGGTCTCAACCCCCAGCTTCTTTATACCCTTAGCCCAGTAAAACTACCACTTCTGTTTGAGTTCTATCTGGCACTGAGAATTGGAAAATTCCCTCAAGGAAAAAGCTAGATACAGAAGATCACTTCAAAAGCTTTCCTTTTCTCAGGAATCATAGTTCGCCACCCAAGTCCAGCCTACACTGGTTGCTCTTCAAGGCCTTCAACTGGTTGTTTTACAGATACGGCCCAACTTTCATAATAGTTTCAACAGGAGGGTTCACTTGATACAAGCTAACTGACAATGCCAGAACCAGACGGCTCACTATCTTTTTAGTGTGTTTTTCATTTCTAAAAATTTAGGTTGGTTCCTTTACAAATATGCTGTGCTGCTTTTCATGGTTTCCATGAAGATATGCCATAACTTTAAGCATTGTTGTTTTAATTCTGTGTCTAATAATGTCAGTATCTGCAGTCTATGAAGTTCTGCTTCTGCTGTTCATTTCCACTGCTTCCATTCAACTGTCTGTTTCTTCATTTACCATATCTTTCACTTTTTGCTTGAAAGTGTACTTGTAGGAGTTCACTGTAAGATAAAGTGCTTCAGCTACAGAAGTTAAATTTTGCTTTAGGGGACACTAGAAGATTGGACCATGTCCAACCAAGCCGGGCGACATGTACCTGGAACACACGTATGTATGAAAGGCAGTCTGTGGCCATACTTCTCAGTTACTTCCTTACAAGTTCTTTTTTCGCTTTATTCTCCTTTTCTACTCAGCATCCAGTCCTATTAAGTTATAGGATGCTACGCAAAAAGTGGCTGGCTATTATTTTTAGAGCTTAAGTATTTTTAAAGCATTTAAAAATATGCTTTATTCAGCATTTCTTTAATTTCACTGAAAAGTTGACCTAAATAATTTAGCTTACCATTTTAAGAAACCAGACATCACTAGTGCCCTCTCATCACCTTAATTATCACATTTTCAGTGAGATCCATGAGCACTGAATTAAAATACTAATCCTCCTTTATCACTCCATTCTCTGTTGTTTCCTTCATAGCACTTACTACTCTATGAAATTATCTTGTTTTTGTTTTTTTGCTACCCCTGAACAGAATGGAAGCTTGTTATCTCGTTAGTACTGTATCTCCAGAAGAGAGATAAAGGTTAGAAGATAGAAGAGTAAAGGCTAATACATCAGTTAAGCTGCTACCCTTAACTAGAAATTGCCCAGCCTTACCATCACTCCCTTCCCTGTTCTCACCTTGAAGGCAGCTCCCAGGTGGCGCTAGTGGTAAAGAACCCACTTGCCAATTCAATAGATAGAAATGTATCTAGCACAGTTACTGATATACTATAGTTGCTCCAACATATATTAAAGGAACATGTTAAATCAATAACCTAGACTAGGTACACCATTTCAGTTCTCTCTTTAGACAAACTGATAACAGCTGATTCCCAAAGAGCCAAACCTAATCCCCTCTATCTTACTCTCCATGTTATCTCTGTTTGCCCAAGAACTGCTAAATACAGAGATAAATAAAATATTATGTTGGTGTTTTTAAAAGATTTCAAGTATCAAGACTGTGAATTACTATAGATCATATACTGGTAAACAGATTAATACTCACTGGAACTCTTAAACACCAAGGTAATCACACACAAAGTTTAAGAGTAGCTATTTTTATATAGAGATGCTACTGCTTAGGGTAAAAGGCTTATAACAGATTTAAGTTTTCATATTTAAATTGATTTTTAAAAAAATAATTATAAAATCAATTGTAATTTTGGGGGGTTTTAATTTCCCAGTCAGGAAACAAGAACTTCAACAGTTAAATATACCAGTAAGGTTTGGACTCTTTCATCTCCAAAAGTAATAAGATGCCAGAGCTGAGAGGAAAACCTCCTACAACCTTTATCAAATTGAAACTTAATGTTTTTAATACACACAGCACCTCTTATGTTTTAAAAAGTGTAAGGAGTAACTATCTTTACTCTTCATTCTGGACTAGTATGGTTAATCTACAGGGCCACTGCCATGTAGTCCTGGCTTTCTGAGTCTGGGTAGCAGCCACAGGGCCCCCAGACTCAATTTGAGATCCTGAGCCCACTCCCACGGCCTGGTCCATGCCGCCTCCCACTGCCTGGCTGCTGGGGGCTTCCCTTCTCATCACCCCAAGTGGCTGTGCACATTAAGACTCCCTAGAGAATTGGCTCCTGTTTCTACTGAGGGAGGTGGCAGGTAGATTTGCCAGGTGGGCACTCAGAGGGATCCCCCGGCTTTGGGGAGGCAGCTCTGGGAGCCCAGGTCTGGCTCTAGGCCAGGAAACCTTAAACATGGACCTGCTTGGTCAGGATGCATGTCCTCTCACCAGGAGAACCCCCTCGTGTAATGTTCTCCAAGTCTGCCCATGGGAGTCGGTCATGCTGGTCCCCCATGTAGCAGGGATCCAGTGCCTGAACCCGTGTGGCCTCAGAGCTGTGTGCAGAGCTGGTGTGCACAGGGATGTGTCTGCTTCTGCAGTCAAGAGTGTCTTGAGCAGGAGCATACTTTTGTAGACAGCTCTGTGGTTTGAGTACATCATGAGAAACGCTGGGCTGGAAGAAGCATAAGCTGGAATCAAGATTGCTGGGAGAAACATCAATAACCTCAGATATGCAGATGACACCACCCTTATGGCAGAAAAGTGAAGAGGAACTAAAAAGCCTCTTGAGGAAAGTGAAAGAGGAGAGTGAAAAAGTTGGCTTAAAGCTCAATATTCAGAAAATGAAGATGTGGCATCTCGTCCCATCACTTCATGGCAAATAGATGGGGAAACAGTGGAAACAGTGTCAGACTTTATTTTGGGGGGCTCCAAAATCACTGCATAGGCTGATTGCAGCCATGAAATTAAGACACTTACTCCTTGGAAGGAAAGTTATGACCAACCTACATAGCATATTCAAAAGCAGAGACATTAGTTTTCCAACAAAGCTACGTCTAATCAAGGCTATGGTTTTTCCAGTGGTCATGTATGGATGTGAGAGTTAGACTGTGGAGAAAGCCGAGCACTGCAGAATTGATGCTTTTGAACTGTGGTGTTGGAGAACACTCTTGAGAGTTCCTTAGACTGCAAGGAGATCCAATCAGTCCATTCTAAAAGAGATTGGTCCTGGGTGTTCTTTGGAAGGAATGATGCTAAAGCTGAAACTCCAGTACTTTGGCCACTTCACGAGAAGAGTTGACTCATTGGAAGGCTCTGATGCTGGAAGGGATTGGAGCAGGAGGAGAAGGGAGTGAGAGAGGATGAGAACGCTGGATGGCATCAGCGACTCGATAGACGTGAGTTTGAATGAACTCTGGGAGTTGGTGATGGACAGGGAGGCCTGGCGTGCTGCGATTCATGGGGTCGCAAAGAGTCGGACACGACTGAGCGACTGAACTGAACTGAACTGANGCTGCTGGGGGCTTCCCTTCTCATCACCCCAAGTGGCTATGCACATTAAGACTCCCTAGAGAATTGGCTCCTGTTTCTACTGAGGGAGGTGGCAGGTAGATTTGCCAGGTGGGCACTCAGAGGGATCCCCCGGCTTTGGGGAGGCAGCTCTGGGAGCCCAGGTCTGGCTCTAGGCCAGGAAACCTTAAACATGGACCTGCTTGGTCAGGATGCATGTCCTCTCACCAGGAGAACCCCCTCGTGTAATGTTCTCCAAGTCTGCCCATGGGAGTCGGTCATGCTGGTCCCCCATGTAGCAGGGATCCAGTGCCTGAACCCGTGTGGCCTCAGAGCTGTGTGCAGAGCTGGTGTGCACAGGGATGTGTCTGCTTCTGCAGTCAAGAGTGTCTTGAGCAGGAGCATACTTTTGTAGATAGCTCTGTGGTTTGAGTACATCATGAGAAACGCTGGGCTGGAAGAAGCATAAGCTGGAATCAAGATTGCTGGGAGAAACATCAATAACCTCAGATATGCAGATGACACCACCCTTATGGCAGAAAAGTGAAGAGGAACTAAAAAGCCTCTTGAGGAAAGTGAAAGAGGAGAGTGAAAAAGTTGGCTTAAAGCTCAACATTCAGAAAATGAAGATGTGGCATCTCGTCCCATCACTTCATGGCAAATAGATGGGGAAACAGTGGAAACAGTGTCAGACTTTATTTTGGGGGGCTCCAAAATCACTGCATAGGCTGAATGCAGCCATGAAATTAAGACACTTACTCCTTGGAAGGAAAGTTATGACCAACCTACATAGCATATTCAAAAGCAGAGACATTAGTTTTCCAACAAAGCTACGTCTAATCAAGGCTATGGTTTTTCCAGTGGTCATGTATGGATGTGAGAGTTAGACTGTGGAGAAAGCCGAGCACTGCAGAATTGATGCTTTTGAACTGTGGTGTTGGAGAACACTCTTGAGAGTTCCTTAGACTGCAAGGAGATCCAATCAGTCCATTCTAAAGGAGATTGGTCCTGGGTGTTCTTTGGAAGGAATGATGCTAAAGCTGAAACTCCAGTACTTTTGCCACTTCACGAGAAGAGTTGACTCATTGGAAGGCTCTGATGCTGGAAGGGATTGGAGCAGGAGGAGAAGGGAGTGAGAGAGGATGAGAAGGCTGGATGGCATCAGCAACTCGATAGATGTGAGTTTGAATGAACTCTGGGAGTTGGTGATGGACAAGGAGGCCTGGCGTGCTGCGATTCATGGGGTCGCAAAGAGTCGGACACGACTGAGCGACTGAACTGAACTGATTCTAGACCTAAAAAGGAGAAACCAGAATAGAAAACTGCCCTTTATTAATAATATCAGGTATTGCCTACATATTAGAGTAAAATCTAGTACAAACACATTTGAATTTGCTCTACCCTTTGACACTGATCAACATTATTTATTAAAACATACAAAGTTGTCATAGTTAATAAATTCTTAAAATTCTCTAAAAATTCTAGAGTATTTATAGAGTTCTCAAGATTTTTATTAGCTCTTATGTGTGTATGAACACAATGCTCTGAACTTTTCTTCAGTTACTTTTCAATTTCTGATGTATACGTCTACATGTCTGAAAAGCAGGAAATTAGTGTTACCTTCAACTACCATATTCATTGTCTCAGATGAATATAGGCTACCAAAACAGTAACTGCAGTTTCAGACCATGAATTTTAAATCACTGTAACTAGGCTCAAACACATCTTTATTAATAAAAATAAGAACCATTAAAATAAACATATTTTTACCAATGAGAAATAAGTTTTACTTCTGTAGCATAAAAATCCATGCTTCAGGATTTGCCAAACTCTTGGAAAAAATTTTCAGCATTCTGCTGGCTGTGAAAGCATTTTTCCGCAAAAAGTTGTTGATATGCTTAAAGAAGTGGAAGTTGGTTGGTGAGAGGTCGGTGATTATAGCAGATGAGGCGAAACTTCATAGCCCAGTTCATTCGACTGTTGAAGCAGTGGCTGCATGGCCAGGTGGTGTCATGGAGAAGAACTGGGCCCTTTCCGCTGACAGATGCTGGAACGGTTTCATTGGAATTCAGAAAGCTGTAGTGGGTCAGACGGGCAACATACTACCAAACAGTGACCATGACTTTTTTTTTGGTCCAAGTCTGGCTTTGGGAAGTGCTTTGGAGCTTCTTCTTGGTCCAACCACTGAGCTGGTCATGTGGGTCCTATATAGTCCACTTTTTGTTGCATGTCACCATCCGATTGAGAAATGGTTCGTTGTTGCAGAGAAAAAAAGATGATGACACTTCAAAATGACAGTTCTTTTGATCTGCAATCAGTTCATGAGGCACCCACTTATCAAGCATTTTCACCTTTCCAATTTGCTTCAATTGCCAAAGGACCATAGGATGGCTGACACTGAGTTCTTGGGCAACTTCTCATGTAGTTGTAAGAGGATAAGATCCAGTAATCCTGTCAGTTGGTCACTGTTAGCTTCTGCTGGCCAGCCACTGGGCTCATCTTCAAGGCTCTCACCTCCTTTACAAAACTTCTTGAACCACCACTACACTATACATTCATCGGCAGCTTCTGGATCAAATACACTGCTGATGTTGCGAGCGTCTCTGCTGTTTTATGACCCATTTTGAAGTCGAACAAGAAAATTACTCAAAATTTGCTTTTTGTCTAACATCATTTCCCTAGTCTAAAATAAATGTAAACAGCAAGTAATAAGTCATTAGCAAAAAAACACAGTGAGAAATAAGCATTAAAATGATGTATAACATAACCATACTTATTTAGGAATGTATTTCAATACATTGCTCAACAATGCAAAACCACAACTACCTTTGCACCAATGTATAACTATCCTTAAAAACACTACCAAATGACCAAGAGAATGGAGACAAGACTTGATAAACTGATGACACTATCTTGGCTTTCTTTTAGGTTTGAGATTAAAGGGCCTTCCCACTTGAAAGGTTTTATAAGTATTAAGTGAATATCCTCATTTAAATACAACACTTTTGATATTTTATTAGATGGTCTTTCACATGCTCAGATAACCAAGAAATCATAATTCTGTCTCAGTAAATGTCATTCCAATAGCTGTATTATCTCTGGACATGACATTACAAATATGTAGTATGTTTTAAAGCTGCTAAGCCCCATGGTAACAAGAATTTTATCCATTTTACTATATATGTACTAATTTTTTAAATTTATACAATTTTGTATATTTTGTATATTGAGTATAGAAAATCTGAGATATATATCACAAATAATTTGTGCTTTTCTAGTTTAGAAGCAATTATTTAAGTTTTTCATCACACTTTGTATGTATGAGGATATGATCAGTAAAATCCATAAGATTTCATAAACTCTGGGTTATTTACAAGTGATTATTTAGAGAACTGTTAATATTTAAGACAGTGTTAAGAGATTGCTTTGTCAAATTAACAAAGCTGACACTTAAAAAAGTAAAAACACAAAGGCTGCTACGTCAGTATAATGCAAAATATTTACTTCAAATTAATTAAAGGTTAATTTGGTCTGTTAGCCTCAAGATGCACTTAGACACTGCACATAGCTCAATCTGTATATTAAGAGTCAAAATCACACAAATTAAAGGTAATGGCAAATAGCAAACAGTCATTTGCCAGGAAAGACTTTCAGAATAAAAAAAATGTTACTTTCAGAGGCACACAATACAGTGAGATTTTCTCCAGCAATTCTACATCATCAGGAACAAGTAAAGAAAAAAACTAGGTTTGGGTTTGAGCAGATAATTATTAGTCTGGCAAGAGTTAAATTACTGTATTTTCTATAAGAAAGACGTAACACAAAACCAAATATTCAGCTGGTCTTCAAAAATCACTTGCAACAGCCAGATTATGATATATGGCTTTCAGGTGGAAAATTAAGGGGCCATGGGCACAGAAGGCATTGTCACTTTCTTTAAAAAAAGCATGGATACACAATTTTATAAAGATCAATGCTGTCTCATGCTCTAAAAATAATACTCATTCAAATAAAACCCTTTTCATAACAGATAATTTTGATATGTTATTCACTGAATTAATCAAAAGTAATGTTAAATTAGGCTCACATTTTTCTCCTTTAAAAATGTTCTAGTTTTATCTTGCCTGTTTTAATTGAGAAGAATCAATTCTAATTATACCTAACAAAGCCAATGGTTTCAGAAAGCTTTTTAGTGTCTCTAACTTATATCCCATTAGGAAGACTTCAGTTCAGTTCAGTTCAGTCGCTCAGCTGTGTGTGGAAGCCTTCAGCATTGTCCTAATGAAAGCTTTCCAACACAACACTTCATCCTTTCCACTCCTGGGAATGAGCAGCCAGATAGATCACTTCAATGGCAAAGATAAAAGATGAGATAGCAAGTTACTTTGCCATGGCAACAACTTTTAAAATTCTAAACAGATCACTTTCTCCTATTTAAATATAAATGAGGTCTAAAGCAGCTGCTACAATGACAAGTTCTCAATCAAAATCTATCACTATGAGGATTTCCAATGTAGTATGTATAACAATTATTGGTTACTGAACAGAAACAGAAGCTTAAAACATATCATGCCAAACGCTGTTTCAAATACAGATATTTAAATTACAGTCTTAAAGTCCAATCTCAACATGTCTTAGTAAGTGTATTTTGGTTTTATTCTAGAGAATCAGGACAACACAAAAAAAATCTAACGTGGCATTTTAAGTTTGGTTTTGCAAACTACATCTCATGAGAGCTATTTAAATCCTCCAAAGTATTTGATCAAAATATACAGACTGTAGAAACAGCTAGTGAAGCATGGTATTTTTTTTTTATCTATTAGCCCTTTTATCATACCCTAAAATATTAAGGCTCCTACAGGAATATAACCTGGGAACAAAATTTGTAAGATTTCTCTACCAATAATACTTCCATAAGGATTTACTTACTGTCATAGTTACATTTAAAAAACAACAACACAATTTTGGCAGAAGGTATAAAATATTCCGTAGCTTACAAATGAATCTAAATCTCAGATAAAACTGTGTTAAAAACCCAATCTTGATTTTTTTTCTTCAAATTTAGGCAGAATACATATTTGTAATTTATCCAGCACAGTTCAAGGTCATCTTTATATCATCAAAAAAGTTTAACTGACTACAAGTGTGAGTCAAAAGCTCTGTTTTTGTCTTGAAGCAGTCTATTATTTAGTAGCTTATTACAGATTAGGAATTTCTATTTAAATGTATTACTATCTAAAAAAACTGCATCTCATTTTTTGTGCTTATCCTTTCAGCCTTTGATCTTTCTAGGGGAAGAGTTACCAACTAAGTTTACTTCAGTTGGGAAAAACTGAAATCAAGTTGCCTTTTTTGTACATGGCTAATTAGCATTTTGAACACCACCAATCCCAATAGGACTCCTTCCTTTCCTAGTAAGAAATAAGAAAAGTCAGAATTACAAAACACTGATCTCCTTTCCATATGATATGATTTTTAAATTATACGGAAAGCAACAGGATTTTAAAATACACATGTAAAAATTTATCCATCAAAGTCCTTAAGTACTCTAGGAGAGAATAAATTAAATGTCAGGTGTACACACAGACACACACACACAGAGACACACACACACACACACACACACACACACACACACACACACTTTGTTGTTTAGTCGCTAAATTGTGTCTGATTCTTTGTGACTCCATGGACTGCAGCACATCAGGCTTCCCTGACTGCAGCACACCAGGCTTCCCTGTCCTTCACTGTCTTCTGGAGTTTGCTCAAACATATGTCCGTTGAGTCAGTCATGCCATCCAACCATCTCATCTGTTGTCACCCCCTTCTCCACCTGCCCTCAATCTTTCCCAGCATCAAGGTCTTTTCCAACGAGTTGGCTGTTTGCAACAGGTGGCCAAAGTATTGGAGCTTCAGCTTCAGCAGCAGTCCTTCCAATGAATATTCAGCACTGATTTCCTTTACATTGATTTTGTTTAGGATTGACTGGTTTGATCTCCCTGCAGTCCAAGGGACTCTCAAGAGTCTTTCTTCTCCAGCACCAGAATTCAAAAGTTACCAATTCTTCAGCTCTCAGCCTCCTTATATGTGTATAAATAAATATACTTCATACATACACACATATACACAGAGGTAAACCAACAAAATCAATCTTAAAAACTTACAGATTACTAAATAAGAAGTTCTGGGAGCTTATCAGGATCTACGCAGTTCTGTAGTTGCAAAGGGAAGGATAAAATTCTGTACTCAAAAGAGTCTCAAAAAGTTTACTTCAGTCAATTTAACCTCTTAATCAATAATACCCCCACTGAATAATCAACTTGAAAGATTCTAAGAAAACCAAAGAAGATCCTAAGGACTTGGAATCCACTTAAGAAAAATGTACAGTAGGATGAGTTTTGTAAAGTAATTAAGATATAACATACTTCCGTATCTTAAAAAGCTTCCTCAGTCCACTGAGATCAATTTCTCACTCATGGCCCCAGGCACTCTATACACTATCAGTACAGATCAGTTGTGCCTTTCCTAGAATTCATATTTATTCCCATTATTAATTCTGTGAGATAATATGTGGCTTAGTGAAGTTAAGCAACTTGCACAATTTCACGTAACTCCAAGATTAAAATGGAGGATTTGAAATCAATCGTCTTCATTTTTGCATTCCTAGCATTTTTGCATACNTGTGCCTTTCCTAGAATTCATATTTATTCCTATTATTAATTCTGTGAGATAATATGTGGCTTAGTGAAGTTAAGCAACTTGCACAATTTCACGTAACTCCAAGATTAAAATGGAGGATTTGAAATCAATCGTCTTCATTTTTGCATTCCTAGCATTTTTGCATACCTCGCCTCTGAAAAATGAATCAAAGGAAACTGACCTGAACGTGGAACTCAAGAAAAACAAAGGTCCATTTTGAATGATAAAGCAGTAGGTCTCAATCACTGTTTAAAGGGAAAAGAGAAAGATAGTCCTTGGAGGTTATTTAAATATCTCCCAAGAAATTTATTAACAACAATGGGAGAGACAGTAACTTTTCAGCGGAGAAACCCAGCAGAAACCACTGTAACCAAAGCATCAAGATGGACATTACTAGTAAGAAAGATACACTGCCTTCACGAACACAATAAAGAGCACACACCATGGTAAAAGAAACACATCATTTTTGTCAGTAAATAAGCCANTGCCACCATCTCTATGTCAAGCCACAATCTATTTGTTTCAGGAAGACAGGAACAGGTTTTCTACCACTATATCTCTAGCAATTAAAACAATGTGCGTCATATAATGGGCCCTCAATAAACTTTTGCTGACTAAATGAATGAATAAAGTTAGTTTTATAAGTAATCCCTGGGTAAGAAAATGCAATTAGCCAAGTTTACATCAGGAATCTACTCATCAATCAATCAAGTGATCCAGGGAAGCTGTGTTAGTGTTTTTCCATAAAAGAGAAACATGTAAATACTAAATGGCACTTAACTGACCTATATTTCTTTCAACTTATTCTCAGTATTTAGACTGCTTACATAGGAAATTGTATTAATCATAAATATGATTGATATAATTCTACATCAATACATTATTAATTATAAAATGTCTATTGGTAGAACAAATAACCTAAACAAGACTTAATCATTCTATTATAAAATGTTAATGTTGTCTCTTTAAACACTCTCTTTTTCTGAATTATCTTTTCTTAAAAATAAAGACTAACTTACAATATTATATTAGATTCAGATGTACAACACAGTGATTCAGTATTTTTATACATTACAAAATGATCACCAAGATAAGTCTAGTTACCTGTCACCAGACAAATTACAATATTATTGATTACATTTCCTTTCCTGTATATTACATACCCGTAACAAAATACTCTTAATTAAAAGATTTTATCTGTCAGTCTTGTTAGTAAACATATTTAATAACTGTTAGTGCTAAAAATCGAAAGCCAACTAAACAAAGAAAAATTTATCAGATTATGCTTATAAATTTATAAAATTAGCTCCTCTACTTCACNATATTATTGATTACATTTCCTTTCCTGTATATTACATACCCGTAACAAAATACTCTTAATTAAAAGATTTTATCTGTCAGTCTTGTTAGTAAACATATTTAATAACTGTTAGTGCTAAAAATCGAAAGCCAACTAAACAAAGAAAAATTTATCAGATTATGCTTATAAATTTATAAAATTAGCTCCTCTACTTCACCTGATCATAATTCTAAATTTTGATAATACCTATATAATTAATCTACTTGTTTATAATGTTTTCAAATATAACACTATTATGACAATCTAACTCTTAGAAAAAAAACACCATTAAATCATCTCAACCTTGGAATTGAAAAGAATTATATGAAATTAACCAAGAAGGAATGACTTGCAGCTGCAACATTCCCTCAACCTAGAATCTTTGTACAAATAGACAATTGTTTATAAAGCTTCCACAGCAAGTTAGAATTAGAGAAATGGGCTCCGTTAGACAATTAAGAGGTTTCCTTCAGAAAGAAAATTCATTCTTAAATCCTACTTAAGATCTCAGAGGAACCTAACTAGATACTTGTCACCGGATATAGAATTAAAGGAAATTTTAAAGCTGAAAGACAATTTTAAACCTAACAGATTAATGTAACTTTGTTTATGAACAGGCTTTTNGAAAATTCATTCTCAAATCCTACTTAAGATCCCAGAGGAACCTAACTAGATACTTGTCACCAGATATAGAATTAAAGAAAATTTTAAAGCTGAAAGACAATTTTAAACCTAACAGATTAATGTAACTTTGTTTATGAACAGGCTTTTAAGACAAAAACCTCATAGATCAAAATAAAATTGTTGTGAGTCAAGTAAGAAAAATCCTCTTTATACTTGTGATTCTGGAGTACAAAATATGAAATCAAACTGACCTCTAGGTCCTGGTTGACCTTGTATCAGCTGCATAATCTGGAGGAAATTATTTCACTTCTCTATACCTTAGTTTCTTCATCTGTAAACACTTCTTATGTAAATATAAACGTAATAACACAAGCAAAAGGCCTGGAACTATGTTTGGCACAAGTTATTTAATACAGACTAGTGATTTTTTTTGTTTAATTGGTAGATAAAGTAACGGCTTCTCTGGTGGCTCAGATGGTAAATAAAGAATCTGCCTGTGATAGAGGAGACCTGGGTTTGACTGCTGAGTAGGGAAGAACCCCTGGAGAAAGAAAAGGCTACACATTCCAGTATTTTTGCCTAGAGAATTCTATGGACAGAGGCGCCTGGAAGGCTATAGTCAGTCCATGGTCAAAAGAGTTGGACCTGACTGAGCAACTAACACCTTCACTTTCAAAATAAGTGAAATTTTTTATATTATAAGAAGACACTGTTGTTATATTTTCTAAGGACCAATTAGTGTCCCCACATAAAGCTCAAACCTGGAATAAAAATAACCACATCAACTTAAGAAAATAATTTTCATGAGAGATAGTTCTCAGAAGTTCCTTTTAATGTTTATTCCCAACCCTAATTTATCAAATAAGATTAATGAGTTAATACTACTTCAAGGAACTGGGAGAAATTTACAAAAATTTATGACAATAAAGCAAAGGATATAGAGAAAGATAAAAAAAGGAAACTAATGTTAAAGGATCGATACAAGAAAAATATTTTATACCCATCAACATATATGTACCTAATACAGGAGCACTCAAATACATAAAACAAATACTAACAGACAAAAAGGGAGAAAAAATAGCAGGAGACTTCAATACTCCACTCCTATCTATGGACAGATCTTCCTGACAGAATCAATAAGGCAACAGAGGTCCTAAATGATACAATAGAACACTTAGACTTAATTGATGTTTTTAGGACTCTACATTCCAAAAAAAAGCAGAACATGCATTCTTTTCAAATGCAGATGGAACATTCTCTAGGATTGACCACATCTTCTCTGACCACAATGGCATGAAACTAGAAACCAACCACAGGAAAAGAAACAAGAAAAACATGGAAACTAAATAACATGCCACTAAAAAACCAAAAAATCAACACAGAAACCAAAAAAGAAATTAAAAATACCTTGAGTCAAACAACAATGAAAACACAGCCATACAAAATCCATGGACACAGTAAAAGCAGTTCTTGGAGGGACATTCACCGTGATATAGGCTTTCATCATCAAACAACAAGAAAAATCTCAAGTAAATAATCTAAGTTACCACCTAAAAGAATTAGAAAAAAAAAACAAACAAAACCTAAAGTCAGAAGAATGAATGAAATACTAAAGATCAGGGAAGAAATAAATAAGAGATTAAAGAAAACAACAAGAGAAAAAAAAAAATCAACAAAACCAAGAGCTGGTTCTTTGAAAGGGTAAGCAAAATTGGCAAAACTATGACAAGGCTCACCAAGAAGAAAAGTGAGAACCCAAATAAATAAAATAAGAAATAAAAAGAAGAAATCTCAGATACCTCAGAAATGCAAAAACAAAAAACAAAAGAGAATGCTATGAACGATTATATGCCAACAAATTTGACAACCTAGAAGAAATGGACAATTGTCTAGAAACATACAATCCACTGAAATCAAATGAAGAAACAACAGCTAGTTTAAACAGACTGATCACTGGAAATGACATAAGAATCTGTAACAACAACAAACTTTCTACAAACAAAAATCCAGGACCGATGCTTCACAGAAAAAATTTGCCAAATTTTACCAAACATCAAAAGAACTTACACCAATTCTTCTTAAACTCTTTCAAAAGACTGAAGAGAAGGGAGCATTCTTCAAGACATTCTATGAAGCCACCATCACCTGATACCAAAACCAGATAAACACATCACACACACAAAAAACAACAGACCAGTATTTTTGATGAATATAGACACAAAAATTCTCAACAAAATTAGCAAACCAAACCCAACAACATATTTTTAAAAAGAGTATACACCATGACCAAGTGGAATTCATCTCAGGTTCACAAGGACTGTTCAATATACACAAATCAATCAATGTAATACACCACATTAACAAAAGTAAAAAACCATATGATCATCTCAAAAGATGTAGGAAAAAGCATTTAACAAAATTCAGCATCTGTTCATGATAAAAGTAGGAACAGAGGGAATATATCTCAACATAATAAAAGCCATTTATGACAAACCCACAGCCAATATAATACTCCACAATGAAAAACTAATAAAATCTGGAAAAAGACAAGGATGCCCACTCCTAACCACTTTTCGTATTGAAAGTCCTAGCCCCAGCAATCAGACAAGAAAAATTTAAAAAAAGGTATCCAAACTGAGAAAGCAGGCAAGACTATAAAATGAGAACACCTCTCTTCAACAAGTGGTGCTGGTAAAGCTGGACAGCTGCATGTAAATCAATGAAGTGAGAGCAGATAACATGCACAAAAATAAACTGAAAATGGCTTAAAGACTTAATAGAGCATAGGGAAAACAGTCTCTGACATAAACCTTATCCATGTTTTCTTAGGTCAGTTTCCAAAGGCAATAGAAATAAAAACAAAAATAAATAAACGGGACATAACCAAACTTATAAGATTTTGCACAGTGAAGAAAGCCATAAAAAAATGAAGATAACTTAGAGAATGGGAGAAAATATTTGCAAATGATGCAACAGACAAGGGCTTAATCTCCAAAATATACAAACAGCTCATACAACAACAACAAAAAACAAATTAAAAAATGGGCAGAAGACCTTAATTGACATTTCTCCATAGAAGACATACAGATGGCCAGTAGGCACAAGAAAAGATGCTCAACATCATTAATTATTGCGAAATGCAAATCAAAACTACAATGAGGTGCCATCTCACACTGGTCAGAATGGCCATCGCTAAAAAGTCTACACATAACAAATGTTGGACAAGGCATGGAAAAAAGAGAACCCTCTTACACTGTTGGTGGGAATATAAATTCGTACAGCCACTATGGAAAACAGTATGGAGGTTCCTCAGAAAACTAAAAATAGAATTACCATATGATACAGCAATCCCACTTCTGGGAATATATCCAGACAAAACTATAATTCACAAAGATACACACACACCTATGTTCACAGCAGCATTGTTCACAATAGNTTACACTGTTGGTGGGAATATAAATTCGTACAGCCACTATGGAAAACAGTATGGAGGTTCCTCAGAAAACTAAAAATAGAATTACCATATGATACAGCAATCCCACTCCTGGGAATATATCCAGACAAAACTATAATTCACAAAGATACACACACACCTATGTTCACAGCAGCATTGTTCACAATAGCCAAAATGTGGAAATAACCTAAATGTCCATCAACAGATGAATGGATAAAGATATGGTACATATATACAACAGAATACTTTTACTGTTAGTCATTCAGTCGTGTCCAACTCTTTGTGATCCCTTAGACTGGAGCCCACCAGACTCCTCTGTCCGTACAGTACTCAGTCATAAAAAAGAAAAAAATAATGCCAACTGCAGCAACATGGATACTAGAGATTATCATACTAAACAAAGTCAGAGAGAGAAAGACAAATATCATACGGTATTACTTATACGTGGACTCTAAAATACAGCACAAATGATTCTATCTATAAAACAGAAAGAGACTCATGAACATAAAGAACAGATCTGTGGTTGCCAAGGGGGAAGATGAAGACAGTGGGATGGACTGGGAGTCTGGTAGATGCAAACAACAAAGTCTTAATGTACAGCACAGGGAACCATATTCAATATCCTGGGATAAACCATAATGGAGAGGAATATTTAAAAAGAATGGATATATGTGTACAACCGAGTCACTTTGCTGTACAGCAGATTGGCACAACATTGTAAATCAACTATGCTTCAACTAAATAAAAAATTTATGAAAATGGTTATCAGCATTATTTATAATTTTTAAAACTTAAAAATAAAAATAATATCTCTAAAAATAGATGATTAATAGTTAAAACTATAATCAAAACTAATAATTATCACCATCAATACCATCACAATCACCATGGTTATAATTTTCAAATGCTTACTAAGTTCCAGGCACTATTTTAATTGCTTCATATATGTCAACTCATTTAATCCATAACTCCATAATGAAGGTAGTTTTACTTTCTCCATTTTAGAGATGAAGTGATAAAATATTTTACCCTAAATCAAATGTCTAGAAAGGGAAGCAACCAAGATTTAAGCCCATGTGATTCCAGGACCAAAACTCCCATTAGGCCATGAGACTAACTGCAAAAATATCAGGTTACTATCTTAACTGCATTGGACTACAAAGTCAATACTCTGGAGAGCTTGTGCTTTGTTTTTAATCTTTGCCTGCAACATTGATTCCAAATGTTCACTCAAAACAAAGAAAAATAATATACAGAGATCTTTCATAGAACTCTGATATGATCAACAAATTTTATAACAACTGTTAATAGTGCTTAATCTTGGCTGAATATTAAAAATCATCCGGAAAGCTTTTTTGTTTATTTTAATAATTTTTCATCTATTTATTTTTGGCTGTGCGGGGTCTTCCTTGGTGCGTGGGCTCTTCTCTAGTTGCAGCAAGCAAGGGCCACTCTCTGGTTGCAGTGCCCCGCTCATGTGCTAGCTTCTGTTGTGGAGCATCAGTAGCCCTGCGGTCCCCAGGCTCTGTAGCACAGGCTCAGCAGCTGCGGCACACAGGCCCAGCTGCTAAGCGGAATGTGGGGATCTCCCCAGACCAGGGACCGAACCCTCGTCTCCTGCATTGGCGGGCAGACTCTTTACAACAAAGCCTCTGGGGAAGCCCCGGGAAAGCTTTCAAAAATACCAACACCCAGTTCCCAACCCCAGAATTCTAGCTTAAAAGTCATCCTTAGCCTAGACCAATTAAATCAGAATCTCTGAGAATGGGGCTTAGGCATAATATTTTTGTCAATTTCTCAGGTAATCCTAGGTGGAAACAAGATTGAGAACCAGAACTTTAAATAGTGAGGGTCTGTGGGAGAAGATAATTTACTTGAGTTTTTTAGTATTTCCTGTCAGCAACCATGAAAAATAGACATTCCTACTGAAAAGATACACATATTCAAAAAATCATATATTTGGATAAAACTTATTTATGTGAAACTGATACAAAGAGAAATTTGATGATAATATCTGCATTCAATTTCTTCATCAAAAAACCCATTTTTCTACACTATTAGCTAAATGGAACTAATGATTTCATATTCATGCCTCTATGCAATGAGGAGATTAAAATTAGTTTATATTTATTTTTAACAGGTGTGAAACTGAATTTCCAAATATATGATTTCTTAAATCTTAAAATATAGTAGCATAATGTTTGAGTTTTGCTTTTTTGTTTTTAAAGCAAACCAAAGACATCAAAGACATTTAAACAACCCACAGAAACAGAGAAACCACATATGTTTCAAAGACAAAAGAAACAGGTAAGCTGAAGATGACCTAAGCCAAAATCATTCAAATATCCACTGTTTTTGCCAGGACTTCACCAACTCTGCTACCAAATGCATATATTTGCTTTGGGTATCATGCAAAGGTTACATCTGAATAAATGAATCCCACAGTAAAAGAAACACAGTAAAATGGTCACATATTGATGAGTTAGTTAGTTCAGTTCAGTTGCTCAGTCATGTCCGACTCTTGCAACCCAATGAACCGCAGCACGTCGGGCCTCCCTGTCCATCACCAACTCCCGGACTTCACTCAGACTCATGTCCACTGAGTCAGTGATGCCATCCAGCCATCTCATCCTCTGTCGTCCCCTTCTCCTCCTGCCCCTAATCCCTCCCAGCATCAGAGTCTTTTCCAGTGAGTCAACTCTTTGCATGAAGTGGCCAAAGTACTGGAGCTTCAGCTTTAGCATCATTCCTTCCAAAGAAATCCCAGGGCTGATCTCCTTCAGAATGGACTGGTTGGATCTCCTTGCAGTCCAAGGGACTCTCAAGAGTCTTCTCCAACACCACAGTTCAAAAGCATCAATTCTTCGCCATTCAGCCTTCTTCACAGTCCAACTCTCACATCCATTCATGACCACTAGAAAAAACCATAGCCTTGACTAGACCGACTTTTGTTGGCAAAGTAATGTCTTTGCTTTTTAATACGCTATCTAGGTAGGTCATAACTTTTCTTCCAAGGAGTAATCCTCTTTTAATTTCATGGCTGCAGCTACCATCAATATGCCACTTAAAAAAACCTAAAGATCCTAAAACTTATTTGAGGATTAAATTAAGAACTATAATCATATTAATAAACTTAGCAAATGTCACAAGTGTTCGCTAACACTAAAATGTTACCTTTAGTACTGTATTTTCAAGAACCCTAATGGTTTAAAAAAAAAAATCAAAAGAATCAATTAGATAAGTTCTCAGTATATGTTTTAACAAATAAACCAATAAATTTTACTATAATCTTCCTCTAAAAAAAAAAAGATTATTATTCAAATAACTCCCTTTTACATTAGAGTGCTAATCCTAAATCCCTAAAAAGTTAAATACATTCTATTATTTTAAAAAAAACCCAAATTTAAGTTTAGTAATAGAGATTTAACAGATAAGAGAAATTTGTACCATGGGCTGAAATGTGAAAACAAGAGATACCAAAAGTATTCTTAACAATGTAATTACTGGAGAAGACATTATTAATAAGATCCTATTACAACTGGTATTTAACAACAAATTTCATTTAAGAAGTCATGATAAATATATATTTCCCATCAGGTTTCTAACCCAGCTAAGAAGTATAAGGGTTCCCCCTACACTTATTAGTATGAGTATCTTCCAAAGGCCAAATCCAGACAGAAGCCTCAGGCTGAACCCCTGAGACATAAAAAAGGAAGTGAAAATTGAGATATGTCTCTTAACTAAGGAAAATGATAGAAGAGAGTACACTCCAAAACTTCTTGTAGTATTAGGCCATATTATACAGATCTTATATTTTATAAAGTCTTATCCACATCATATCCTTATCTAATCCATGCCTCTTCTGAAGTCCTACATTCCTCAATTTAAATTCTTTAATCCACTATGATACCTAAAAACATAAGGACTATATCTAAGTAGTTCAAGTTGTACAGGATTCCAAGGGGCATCTATTCCAGTGGTTAGATTTTAATCACTAGCCAGAGATTTTAATCTGAAGCAAGGGTTCACAACTTCCAGGTCACAGATTAGTACAAGTTCCTGGCTTCTTAGGAACTGGGCTGCACAGCAGGACGTGTTTCATCTGTATTTACAGCCACTCCCTATTGCTCACATTACCACCTGCGCTCCGCCTCCTGTCAGATCAGTGGGAGTAAACTAAATGTATACACTTGAATCATCTCGAAACCATCCACACCATCCCTAACCTCCATCTCAGTCTGTGGAAAAACTGTCTTCCACAAAATCAGTCCCTGGTGCCAAAACTGTTGACGACTGATTTAAAGAATTAGAAACAAGATCCAGAAACACCAACACCCAGCCCTGCCAAACACACCCTCAAAATCAGTTAAACCAAAATCTTCACAAGTGAAGCCCAGGAACTGGTACTTTTCTCTAAAAACTCCCCGAAGTGATTCTAACGTGCAACTAATCTTGAGAACCACTAATCTATCCAAAATATTGCTAGAATTCTAAGGATTAAAAACTAAAGCATGCTCAATGACAAACTAAAGCCACAGCCAGAAGAGGGCAGTGAGGAGCTATTTTGGAGAAAGACCTGTGGGAGATTCACAGGTTTAAGGAGAAATGCCAGGCCTCAGGTGGGAACTGCTGAGCAGTAAGGAGCCAAGCAGAGATAAGCCAGCAAACAGAGTGAACTGAAAGAACAAGAAAAAGCCTGAAAATGTTAAAGAAATACCTAGCACAAAAAGACCAAACAATGGATAAAGAGGCTAAGATTAGAGTCACTGGCAAGCAGAAGGAAATTCTCCAAAATAAGAAGGCACAAGTTAGAATAGTCTCTTGAAGCCTCCATCTTCAACAATAACAACCCCAACTGAACTGAGAAACAGTGTGAATCAGGAGAGATGGCTTCGGTATTCACAAAAATACAATAGGTTTAGCATAAAACGAGTAGCTTAAAAACAATATTGGACAGCATAAAATAAAGAACCAATATGAGATATCAGAGTGACCCACAATAAAAATATATCTTCATTTTAAAACTGAAACTATATATACTAATAGATGATCTTATTTGCAAAGCAGACAGAGACACAGACAGAGAACAAACTTATGGATACCAAGTGGAAGGGCACAGTGGGATGAATTGGGAGATTGGATTGACATATATACACCATTATGTATAAGATAAATAGCTAATGAGAACTTACTGTATAGCACAGAGAACTCTTCAAAGCTCTGTGGTGACCTAAATGGGAAAAAAAATCCAAAAAAAAGGGGATATATGTATGTGCATGCTCAGTAGCTTCATGTCTGACTCTTTGCAACCCTATAGACAGTAGCCCATCAGGCTCCTCTGTCCATAAGACTCTCCAGGCCAGGAATAATGGAGCAAGTTACCATGCCCTCTCAGGGCTCAAATCCTCATCTCTTGTCTCCTGCATTAGCAGGTAGATTCTTTACCACTAGCACCATCTGGGAAGCCTGTATATATGTATGCTGTGCTATGCTTAATCACAGGGTGTTCAACTCTTTGCAACCCATAGACTGCAGCCCGCCAGGCTCCTCTGTCCTTGGGGATTCTTAAGGTAAGAATACTGGAGTGGGTGGCCATGCCCTCCTCCAGGGCATCTTCCCAACCCAGGGATCCAACCCAGGTCTCTCGCAGTGCAGGTGGATTCTTTACCTTCTGAGCCACCAGGGAAGCCCAAGAACAGTGGAGTGGGTACCTATCCCTTCTCCAGGGAATCTTCCTGACCCAGGAATCAAACGGGGGTCTCCTGCATTGCAGGCAGATGCTTTACCAGATGAAGGGAAGCCCGGAGATATGTATACGTATGACTTATTCACTTTGCTCTACAGCAGAAACTGACACAACAGTATAAAACAACTATACTCCAATTTTTAAAAAACACACTACAAAACTTATGACCTTTAGCAATGCATGATTTCATAAACCTCTTCTACAGAACAAGTAGCTGTTCTAATTTAGGCACTTATCTCAACTATTTAGACCCTTAAAAGAATTAATGCTTTTAAACTGTGGTCTTGGAGAGGACTCTTGAGAGTCCCTTGGACTGCAAGGAGATCCAAACAGTCCATTCTAAAGGAGATCAGTCCTGGGTGTTCTTTGGAAGAAATGATGCTAAAGCTGAAGCTCAGTACTTTGGCCACCTCATGCGAAGAGTTAACTCATTGGGAAAGACTCTGATGCTGGGAGGGACTGAGGGCAGGAGGAGAAGGGGACAACAGAGGATGAGATGGCTGGATGGCATTACTGAATCGATGGACTTGAGTTTGAGTGAACTCCAGGATTTGGTCATGGACAGGGAGGCCTGGTGTGCTGCAGTTCATGGGGTTGCAAAGAGTCAGACACGACTGAGCAACTGAACTGAATTGAAGTATTTTTTGGCCAAAAAAACCCACCGCTTCTCTTTTAACACTAATCCCTCTTTTCATTGGCCATTAGAAAACTCAGGGCTTTTAAGTCTTTTTTTCTGAGTCTTTTAAGGTTGCATGTCATGGCATACATTTTTGAATATTCATTTCATCCTTATAACTACTTACATACTTTATGCTCCAGTTACCCAAATTTCCTTCGCCATTTACATTATCTTACTATATCACTGAAGAATGCATACAATTCTTTTTGAAATGAGTCTGAGATTAAGGGAATCTATTAAAGTATGACCCAGCCTCACAGAACCTTAGCTATTTAGTTCATTCCTGGGTCAAGAAGATCCCCTGGAGAAGGAAATGGCAATCCACTCCAGCACTCTTGCCTGGAAAATCCCATAGACGGAGGAGCCTGACAGGCTACAGTCCGTGGGGTCCCAAAGAGTCGGACACGACTGAACGACTTCACTTTCCCTTTCAGTACTTTACAAACACTATCAGTAATACTACAAATATATGGCATTCCAAAGGGGTTCTAGTGTGAATGTATCAGTATAAATCCATCATGACTACTAAAAAAAGCAGCTTTAAGCACACGGTAGAGTTTTTCATCCTTTATAGTAAGACATTACTATTCATCTCTCTCCTACTAACCATGTAACAATAAAAGCAATAGACTGGGGGTTCAAGATAGTGATGCAGTTAGAACCTGAACTTACTTCCTCCTACAAACATAACCAGGTGGCGCTAGAGATAAACAGCCTGCCTGCCAAAGCAGGGTTCAATCCCTGGGTCGGGAAGATCTGCTGGAGGAAGGCAAGATAACTCACTCCAGTATTCTTACTTGGAAAATCCCCATGGACAGAGGAGCCTGGCAGGCTTCAGTCCATAGGGTAGCAAAGAGTCAGACACGACTGAAGTGACTGAGCACATATACATGGATTGATACTCTAGGAAAAGAAACTGACAACTAGATGAACACCTAGGCTACAAGAAAGGATAGAGAGGACCACATCAAAATGGGTAAGGGCAGCACAAAAACACTCCTGCCAAAATCCTTCATCTGTGGCTCCACACAGCAACAAGGGATCTCATTAGGTAGGCACTTCCCCCGGAGGGGTGAAGCGTTGGCACACCACATCAGGCACTCCAGCTGCTGCGATCTATACCAGATAGACAAACTTCTAAAATGTCTGGCTTAGAAAACCAGATGCTGACACCCAGGGTCTCAAAGTGCTATAGGAAACTGAAAATCTCCCCTTAAAAGGCTCTCATGCCCTGAAAGCAGTTTTAAAAGGTGCCAAGACTGTATGAGAAGGAGAGTAGTTTTTCAAATCTGAAAACTTCAGCTGGAGAGGTGGGGACGTGGAGGGGGTGTGTGGAATACTCCCTGTAGTGATGTAGCACTATCTCGCCACATCAATGAAACTATAGAGCTCCAGTGTTGGATGCAACACTCCCCAGCTCCCCTGGTGAGAAAAGAAAGGATCCAAATAAATAAAATCAGAAGTGAAAGAGGAGAAGTTACAACTGATACCACAGAAATACAAAGACTCTTAAGAGACTGTTAGTCACAGTCATATCCCAATGAACTGGACAACCTAAAAGAAATGGATAAACGTATAGAAACAGACAATCTTCCAAGACTGACTCATTAAAAAAAAAAATATATATATATATATATACACATATATATATATATATAAAACCTGAATAAATCAATTACCAGCAATGAAACTGAATGAGTAATTTAAAAACTCCCAACAAAAAAGTTCAGGACCAGGCAGCCCACAGGTGAACTCTACCAAACACTAAGGAAGAGTTAATATGTATCCTTCTTAAATTATTCTCTAAAAATAGAAGAGGAAGGAAGCTTCCAACCTCATTTTCAAAGGTCAGCATTACCCTGATATCAAAACCAAACAAAGACACCATGAGAAAGGGAAATTACAGGTCAGTATTACTGATAAACACAGAAGCAAAAACTCTCAATATAATACTATCAAACCAAAGTCTTCCCAATTTGCTGGCATATGGAGTGTAGCACTTTCACAGCATCATCTTTCAGGATTTGAAATAGCTCAACTGGAATTCCATCACCTCCGCTACCTTTGTTCATAGTGATGCTTTCTAAGGCCCACCTGATTTCTAAGGCCCACTTGGCCGATTTGGAAGAGAGAATGGCTTGGAAAGTCCAAGCCATTTTGGAGATTCCAAAATTCTCTTGGCTTGGAGAATTTTGAGCATCACTTTACTAGTGTGTCAGATGAGTGCAACTGTGTGGTAGTTTGAGCATTCTTTGGCATTGCCTTTCTTTGGGAGTGGAATGAAAACTGACCTTTTCCAGTCCTGTGGCCGCTGCTAAGTTTTCCAAATTTGCTGGCATATTGAGTGCAGCACTTTCACAGCATCATCTTTCAGGATTTGAAATAGCTCAACTGGAATTCCCTCACCTCCACTAGCTTTGTTCCTTGTGATGCTTCCTAAGGCCCACTTGACTTCACAGTCCAGGATGTCTGGCTCTAGGTGAGTGATCACACCATCATGATTATCTGGGTCGTGAAGATCTCTTTTGAGCCTCAATTCTTGAAAATGTGCACTATTACTGCTTTTGTAATTCTACAATAAAATGCTACATGTTTAATTACATTTAAAAATCTTGGAAGCAAAGTTTACGCTTAATCCATCTTTATATCTTTATATATTGATGATACACTAATATGGTCCCAATAAGATTTTTCCTTTCCTTACTTTTTCATTGTCATGTATATCATACATACAGTATAGTGTGGAAAACTAAAAGCTTCAAATGTTTATATCAGAGTTGTGAACTTAATATATTTATTAAATATAAAATTATCTGAGTAGAAAGCCAGATGCTCCTCAATGAATTAACAGATCAACAAATTGTGGTATGTACATATAAGGGAATACTACTCAGCTATAAAAAGGAATGAAGTATGGATAATGTCACAACTTAGATACATCTCAAAAACATGATAAGTGAAAGAAGTCTGACAGATAAGGTCACATACTGCGTGATTCTTTTTTATGATATATGCAGAATGGACAAATGCACAGAGACAAAAATCCGATTGCAGGTTACAAGGGGTTTGGGCAAAAGGGGTACATGAGAGTAATCACCTAATGGATATGTTTTTATGGGGTGTTTTTATGAGATAAAATAATTTTGAAATGAGAGAGAGCTGTTGGTTGCACATTATAAACACACTAAATACTACTGAATTGTATACTTTAAAATGAATAATTGGAAATTTCATTTCAATAAAAAATATTTATCTCAAGAAAAACCATATGTATAATGTAAAGTGTCATGAACAACTGTGTAATACACCACCAAAATGGGAAATAGTACCACAGAATCCTTTCAAGTGTTCCTCCTTATATCTCCCTTCTCTAGAGATAAAATGTATCCTGATTTTTAATAATAACTGCCTGGCTTTCTTTAGTTTTACCATCTATGAACCCATCCTAAAACAACATAGCACAATTTCACCATATTTTAAGAATTCTTCCTTGCTTTCTTACATTCAACACCACATTTTTAAGAATCATTTACACTGTTAGATTTGGGCCTCCCTGGCGGCTCAGATGGTAAAGAATTTCCTTGCAAAGCAGGAGAACTGAGTTCCAACCCTGGGTCAGGAAGATCCCTTGGAGAAGTAAATGGCTACCCAATCCAGCACTCTTACCTAGAGAATTCCATGAACCTGGCGGGCTACCATCCATGGGGTCGCAAAGAGATGGATATGACTGAGCAACTAACACTTCCACTACTTTTCACACTTGGATTTACCCACGGTTCACTGTGTAGTTTGTACAGTCCAAGGAGATTATTTTTAATTAACCGATTTTATGCTAAATATAAGGTTCCTCCATGTCTTCTCATGGCTTGATAGCTGATTTCTTTTTATACTGTTTATTGGAATATTAGGCAATATTCCATTAGGTAGATGTACCACAGTTTGTTTTTCCATTCACTTATTGAAGGACATTTTGATTGCTTCTAAGTTTTGACTAATAAAGTTGTTATAAACAATCATATGCAGGTTTTTGTGTAGACATAAGTTTTCAACACATCTGAGTTAAATACCAAAGAGTGTGATTACCCGATCATATGGTATGAGTATGTATGTTTAGTTTTGTAAGAAAGCACCAAAGTGCCCTTCAAAATGTCTGTACCATTTTGCATTCTCACTAGCAATAAATGAGAGTTCCTGTTGCTCCATATCCTCACCAACATTTGCTGTTGTCTGTAGTTTTTTCTTCTTTTTGGCTGCACTGAGTCTTTGTTGCTGTACACAGGCTTTCCTTAGTTGCAGCAAGTGGGGTTTACTCTTCCTTACAGTGTGAGGGCTTCTCACTGCAGTGGCTTCTCCTGTTGCAGAGCACAGGCTCTACGTGCACTGGCATCAGGAGTAGAGGCTTGCAGGTTCTAGAGCATGGGCTCAGAAGTGGCAGTGCACAGGCTTAGTTGCTCCATGGCATGTGGAATCTTCCCAAAGCAGGGATCAAACCCATGTCCCCTGAACTAGCAGGTGGATTCTTACCCACTGTACCACCAGCAAAGTCCTACTGTCACTGTTTTGAATTTTCGTAATTCTAATAGGTTTACAGGGGTGAACTTTTCCTATAATTTACAAACTTCTAATGACATATGCAGAGAAGGCAATGGCAACCCACGCCAGTAGTATTGCCTGGAAAATCCCATGGACAGAGGAGCCTAGTAGGCTGTAGTCCATGGGGTTGCTAAGAGTCAGACACGACTCAGCAACTTCACTTTCACTTTTCACTTTCCTGCACTGGAGAAGGAAATGGCAACCCACTCCAGTATTCTTGCCTGGAGAATCCCAGGGATGGCGGAGCCTGGTGGGCTGACGTCTATGGGGTCACACAGAGTTGGACATAACTGAAGTGACTTAGCAGCAGCAGCAGCAGCAGCAGCAATGATATATGCTGTTAAGCATCTTTTCATCTGCTTGTCATTTGTACATCTTTTTTGATGAAAAAATCATTCAGAAAATGTTTTCATTCAGTATTGGGTTGCTGGGCTCCAAAATCACTGTGGATTGTGACTGCAGCCATGAAATTAAAAGACGCTTACGTTTGGAAGGAAAGTTATGACCAACCTAGACAGCATATTAAAAAGCAGAGATGTTACTTTGCCAACAATGGTCCATCTAGTCAAGGCTACGGTTTTCCCAGTAGTCATNTGTGGATTGTGACTGCAGCCATGAAATTAAAAGACGCTTACCCTTGGAAGGAAAGTTATGACCAACCTAGACAGCATATTAAAAAGCAGAGATGTTACTTTGCCAACAATGGTCCATCTAGTCAAGGCTACGGTTTTCCCAGTAGTCATATATGGATGTGAGAGTTTGATTATAAAGAAAGCTGAGCACAGAATTGATGCTCTTGAACTGTGGTACTGGAGAAGACTCTTGAGAGTCCCTTAGCCTGCAAGGAGATCAAACCAGTCCACCCTAAAGGAGATCAGTCCTAGGTATTCATTGGAGGGACTGATGTTGAAGCTGAAACTCCAATACTTTGGCCACCTGATGCAGAGAACTAACTCATTTGAAAAGACCCTGATGCTGGGAAAGATTGAGGGCAGGAGAAGGGAACGACAGAGGATGAGATGGTTGGATGGTATCACTGACACAACGGACATGGGTTTGGGTGGACTCCGGGAGTTGGTAATGGACAGGGAGGCCTGGCATACTACAGTTCATGGGGTCGCAAAGAGTTGGACACGACCAAGCGACTGAACTGAACTGCTCATTTGCTTACTGTTGAATTTTAAAGGTTCTTAGTATATTTTGGGTACCGGTCCTTTATCATATATGCACATTGCAAAAACTGTCTTTTCAATCTCTTAACAGTACCTTACACAGACCATTAGTTTTTCATTTTAGTTAAGTCCAATTTCTCAATTTTTTCTTCCACAGATTATGCTTTTGGTATTGTCTCTAAAAAAGCCATCACCAAACCTATGGTAGTCTAAGATTTTCTCCTTTATCTTCTTCAGGGAGCATTACAGCTTTGTACTTAACATTCAGGTCTATGATCCACACTGAGGTAATTTTTGTGAAAGATGTAAGATCTGTGTACAGACTTTTTTTTTGGTATCAGAATATCTTGTTTCAACACCATTTTTTGAAAAGACTGTCCTTTTCCACTGAAATATCTCAGCTCCTTTCTCAAATATCAGTTGGCTATATTTATGTGAGTCCATTTCTGAGCTATTTTGTTTCACTGATTCGCTTATCTGTTTTTTTCACCAAATACTATATTGTCATGGTTACCACAGCTTTACAGTAAGTCTTGAAATCCAGTAGTGTCAGTCCTCCAACTTTGTTCATCTTTAATACTGTGTTTGCTATTTTGGGTCTTCTCCCCTCCACATAAACTGAGAATCAGTTTGTCAATATCCACAAAACAACTTCATGGGATTTAGATTGTGATTACACTGAATCTAAGTGGCTCAGTGGTAAAGAACCCATCTGCCAATGCAGGAAACGAAGGTTCAGCCCATGGGTTGGGAAGATCCCCTGAAGAAGGGGAAGCAAATTGCAACCCATTCCTGTATTCTTGCCTGGAAAATTCCAAGGAGAGAAGAGCCTGGCAGGCTTCGTCAATGAGGTCACAAAAGAGTTGGACATGACGTAGTGACAACAATAAACATCAAGTGAACAGGAAATGATACCTTACCGACAGAGTCTTCCTAAGCATGAACATAGAATATCTTTCTATTTATTTAGATCTTTTTCACCAGAATTTTATCATTTTCCCTCATACAGATCTTGTATACAATCTGTTAAATAATATTTATATAAAGAGTTTCAAATTTGGGGCTGCTAATGTAAATGATGTTCACTTTTTAATTTCAAATTCCAATTGCTAGATTTATACCTACTTAAATTTTTTTCCATTTTTTTGTGATGATGTAAATGGCACTGCTTATTTAACATCAAATTTAAATTGTTCATTGTTACTATGTAAGAAAACAATAAACTTTTGTATATGAAACTTATACTCTGCAACACTGCCATAATCACTTTTTATTTCCAGAATATTTTCTTGATTGATATTTTCTATATAGAGCATTATACCATCTGTAAATGTTTTATTTATTCCTTCTCAGTCTGCACATTTTTTATTTCCTTTTCTGCCCCACCACATTAGCTAGGTATTCCACAATGATGCTGAATAGCAGTAGTCAACCTCATGGCCCTTTTTCTGATCTTAATAGGAAAGCATCTATCTCACTCTATGATCTGTAGGAATTTTTGCTGATATGCTTTGTCAAAGAAAATTTCCCTCATTCCTAGTTTGCTGAGAGTTTCTATCATGAATGGATACTGGCTTTTATCAAGAGTTTTCTCTGTAATTCTTGATATGATCTTATGATTTTTTTCTCATTTAGCCTGTTAATAGTAATAGATTACATACACTGCATTTTAAATGTTGAACCAGACTTGCACAATTGGAATAAATCCCACTTGATCATGGCATACAATTTTTTATACACTTTTAAATTCAACTTGCTAATTTCAGAATTTTCACATCAATATTCATTAAGAGATACTGGTCTACAGTTTTCCTTTAAAATCTTTAGTCTTGTTATTAGGATAATGCTGGCGTCACTAAATAAGGAAATATTCCCTCTATTTCTGTTTTCTGGAAGAGATTGTAGAGAACTGATATTAACTGTTTTCCTTGAATGTTTAATACAATCAAAGAGGTTTTATAAAATATTTCGTTTTTCAGTTAGAAATGTGAAGGCAATAGCTGTTGCCTATTTTTAAATCTTTAATATCCTCAAGGCAACAGTTCTAATAATAGTATACTTGTAATCTTTTCAACAAACACTGAGTTATTAATAAGAAACCAATAAGAAGTACCTTGTTATAATTTTTTAAAGAAGTGAATCAAATCAGTTAGTACCTTGGCCCATGGTCACCCAGCTAATATACACAGATATGGTGTTTTAACCTAATATATTTAACTCTTAACACTTCTTTTATTTCCTCATTGAAACAAAAAAATTTGGGGTTAGAGAGTAAATGAAAGAGCAGATACCTTGACAATTCAGCCTCAGAAAAAAGGTAAGAAGTAACATATCATAATACTGTTAACTCTACAAATTTTAAGAAGCATCACAGAGTGATTAAGATTTAAATCTTGATTCCATCACTTACTAGGTATGTGACAGTGGGCCATTTATCCAATGAGAGACATGCTTTCTTCTCTGTAAAATGGGCCAATTAATTACTTAATCTTATAAGGTTTTCAAATCAATCTAATCCAAGGAAAGCATTTGAATAAAAGTCAGGAATCTTTTTCTTTCACAATTTATCACTGATTTTTAAGATGACAAAATTTACTCAAAAACTTAAAATATAAATGTTCATAATTTGTTTATCACCTAAAGATTCACTCTGAACATATAACTTGTAACCTACAACTCTTGTTAATTTAGGTTAATATCTCCCCTTTCATAACAAAACAAAATGTGGCAGATCTTTTCACAGCATTATTCATCTTTAATTTCAAACGACAATATCATAAATGATTTCAAAGTTAAATATAATTCATTTTTACTGGCCAAAGATTCAAGGATGAGAAGTTCTATTCTACACTTTCTGAATACATTCAGTAATTCCTCGAATTCAATTAGTGAAGATAGATGGATGACTCCAAGGACTATAAAGTCCATGGATTTCTCCAGGCCAAATACTGGAGTGGGTAAGCCTTTCTCTTCTCCCAACCCAGGGATCGAACGTCTCCCACAATCCAGGCACATTCTTCACCAGCTGAGCCACAAGGGAAGCCCGAGAAGACTGGAATGGGTAGCCTATACCTTCTCCAGGGGATTTTCCAGACCTAATAATTGAACCAGGGTCTCCTGTATTGCAGGATTCTTTACCAACTGAGCTATCCGGAATTCTCAACTAATAAGAAAATGTTACTTAAAAAAGCATAAAAAGAAAAAACCATGCAGCAGTATAAACCACTCTAAACACAGGATAATTTACAAGGGAGGTGAGTACTACAGTTTCAGTTCAGCTGCTCAGCTGTGTCCAACTCTTTGCGACCCCACGGAGTGCAGCACACCAGGCCTCCCTGTCCATCACCAACTCCCAGAGTCTGCCCAAACTCATGTTCGTCGAATCAGTGATGCCATCCAACCATCTCATCCTTTGTTGTCCCCTTCTCCTCCAGCCTTCAATCTTGCCCAGCAACAGGGTCTTTTGCAAGGAGTCAGTTCTTCACATCAACTGGCCAAAGTATTAGACTTTCAGATTCAGCATCAGTCCTTCCAATGAATATTCCTTTAGGAATATTTCTGACTGACTTCCTTTAGGATGAACTGGTTGGATCTGCTTGTAGTCCAAGGGACTCTTAAGAGTCTTCTCCAACACCACAGTACAAAAACATCAATTCTTTGGAGCTCAGCTTTCTTTATAGTCCAGCTCTCACATCCATACGTGACTAGTGGAAAAAACCATAGCTTTGACTAGACAGACCTTTTTCAACAAAGTAACATCTCTGCTTTTTAATACGCTGTCTAGGTTGGTTACAGCTTTTCTTCCAGGGATCTAGGTTGGTTACAGCTTTTCTTCCAGGGAGCAAGTGTCTTTTAATTTCATGGCTGCAATCACCATCTGCAGTGATTCTGGAGCCCTAATAAATAATCTCTCACTGTTTCCACTGTTTCCCCATCTATTTGCCATGAAGTGATGGGACTGGATGCCATGATCTTCGTTTTCTGAATGTTGAGTTTTAAGCCAACTTTTTCGCTGTCCTCTTTCACTTTCATCAAGAGGCTCTTTAGCTCGTCTTCACTTTCTTCCATAAGGGTGGTGTCATCTGCATATCCGGAGAAGGCAATGGCACTCCACTCCAGTACTCTTGCCTGGAAAATCCCATGGACAGGGGAGCCTGGTAGGCTGTAGTCCATGGGGTCACTGAGAGTTGGACATGACTGAGCAACTTCACTTTCCGTTTTCACTTTCATACATTGGAGAAGGAAATGGCAACCCACTCCAGTGTTCTTGCCTGAAGAATCCCAGGGATGGGGGAGCCTGGTGGGCTGCTGTCTAACAGAGTCGGACATGACTGAAGTGATTTAGCAGCAGCAGCATCTGCATATCTGAGGTTACTGATATTTCTCCCAGCAACCTTGATTCCAGCTTGTGCTTCATCCAGCCCAGCATTTCTCATGATGTATTCTGCATATAAGTTAAATAAGCAGGGTGATAATATATAGCCTTGACATACTCCTTTCCCAATTTGGAATCAGTCTGTTGTTCCATGTCCAGTTCTAACTGTTGCTTCTTGACCTGCATACAGATTTCTCAGGAGGCACGTAAGGTAGTCTGGTATTCCCATCTCTTTAAGAATTTTCCACTAAAATACCAACAAAAAAAAAACCATTGTATTTTTCCTTGTAGGAAAATCTTTGCAGCATTCTGTAAAGACACCAATCCCTTCAACCTAAAGGATAGTTTGGGTTTTTTTCCCCCAAAATCATAACTCAAGACAGCAGAACCAAAAGTAGGATCATAGAAACTGACAGGAAGTAAAGGCATCACAAGAAGATAATCTGAAGGAAAAAAATTTCCTTTTACCACCAATTCTCTTTCAGTAGGATCACAGTGCTCAACACCAGATTTTTATGGGAGCATTACTGACAGTCTTCTACAGCCATGATGACCAACTGGGAATATTTGTTTGAAATATCTTCTAGCCAGAAATATCTAGGCCATCTGTGTTTTAAAGACTTTGAGGACACTAAATCAGACAAAGAACTGTTCTCTCAGAACAATCCTGGCTTTACCTGCAGATTCTCTAATGACCTACTTTACTCTGAATGTGGGACGACTTTGGATTCAAAAGGGAAATTTTAAAATTCTGAATTTCCAAAAAAGTAAATTATCTACTTATGTATTTATTTGTTAAAGCAATAAATTTACTTCTAGTTGATAACCCACAATAATTCTACTCAAGCTCTTTCCTTGCCCAATTCTTATCAACAAAGAGATTTAGTGAAATTATATATATGTATATATAATATTACACAAACCTTTATACATGCATGTATAAGAGAATATGTGTGCATGTATGTATGTATACAAACATACAGAAGAGAGAGAGATGTATCGACCATTTCTTTATATTCTTTAAGTTTTATTTCTGAATAAGGATTACTTATTTAGGTCCCAAACCTTCACCCCCAATAAAAATTACACCTAAGAATCATGACATTAGCTTTCACTAAGGATGACGTAAGACAAGAGCTTTGTGAAACCCACATATCACTCAATACTCCCTTTATGAGATTCCATTCAAGAAGTTTCTTTCAGAAATATGCACAAGGAAAAATTCTGCCCCCTCCAAGGAACTATTGCTATTTATTTTTGGCTTCAGATAGAAGGAAATTTTCAGAATCAAATTCCCAGCCCCAAATCCTCAAGCTGTACATTTAAGATTTACACATTTTACTATAAGTAAATTATAACTAAAAAAAAAAATTTTTTTCCAGCTAGGCTTTAGCAAATGTTCAAGAATTCTAACATGTGTTCTGTTACTATAGTCTTGACTTTCTAATTTATATTGTACCCTGATCCTAAAACTGTATTCCTTTTTCATCTGTTTTATTTTCCATTAAGATATCCATGGGGGAAGCCTGAAAATGCCTTGCAACATACATAAAAAGCAGCAGAAAGAAACAGACTAGGTCTTTGACACAGCCAATCCTACTAGTGAATTTATCATCAATTTCCTAGAGAAGGGGGATTAAATACATACTGTTTACTTAAAGTATATGAGATATTTATAATTAGTTTAATAATGTATAACTAACCAATTTAGCAAGCCTATTGACCAAGTATTCATGGAGACATTATTTTGAAATAAATGTATTTTTATTTTAAAATCCCAATTTAGAACCTTACCCAAATATTATTTGCTACAAAACATAACATATCTGAATCTAGGTGGTCAACAAAACATTAAAAAGGTTGAAACAGGCAACCCCTAATTGATTCTACCTGCAGCTGCCTACCTGTTTAGACTTTGAGCATCTGAAGTCACTGGAAAGTGCTATTAAGAGAAGTGATGTACAAATACTTCTTACATGCACTGCAATTTGCCCTAAAAGGAAAGAACAAATCTGAATAATCTACTGTGAATAAATTCTGGTGAAATATCAAAACATATAAACTAGATATAAACATATATGTAACATATAAACTAAAATTCTTTTATGTATATTGTTTCTTGGCCTGAAATGCCTGTCTTCCTATTCACTGGTTGAATCAACTTTCAACTCCTCATCTGAGGTTCAGTTCAATATCACTTTACATTGAAAGGACTACTGAAACTTCATAAATCCATCCCATTGCCATCACAAGGAGAAAGCAATGGCACCCCACTCCAGTTCTCTTGCCTGGAAAATCCCATGGATGGAGGAGCCTGGTGGGCTGCAGTCCATGGGGTCGCTAAGAGTCAGACACTACTGAGCAACTTCACTTTCACTTTTCTGCATTGAAGAAGGAAATGGCAACCCACTCCAGTATTCTTGCCTGGAGAATCTCAGGGGCAGGGGAGCCTGGCGGGCTGCGGTCTATGTGGTCGCACAGAGTCAGACACAACTGAAGCGACTTAGCAGCAGCCATCACAAAGCAGAAAAGACAGAAGGGAATTTCCTGGAATTGTCTGCTAAACAGACAAAATAAGAAGCGACCTTTTTTACTCCAACTTTATATTTTTTAAAAATTCAAACCTAAAAAGGTTTAAGAAAATATGATGATGAGCACCCTTACAGCCTTCATCAAGATCATTCAGTATCAGTGCGGGAAATATGACACCAAAAGGGCAAAATTAGTTCATGGGTTAGGGGTGGTAGTGAAAACACTATCTGACCATTACAAAAAGGTTGAGTATTCCTCCACACTGACCCACTGTGAACATTCTACCACATTTGCTTTCTCTTTTTATACATACACACTATTTTTCTTTTTGGCTGAACCATTTTCAAGTTAGTTGCATATTTCATGACATTTCACCCCTAAATATGTCAATATGTACTCCTCTAAGAGCATTTTCTTCCACAGTCATTATAATATTAAAATCTATTATTACCATCCATTCTCAAATTTGTCCAAGCAGTCCAAATTTGCTCTTTATGCTTTATCTTCCAATCCAATATAAAATGGGCTCAGCACACAACACAGTTAAACTGTAGTGTCTCTTTAGTCTCCTTTAATTGCCCTGTTTATTTAATCTTTATTGCTACCAATATTTTTTCAAGAATATTTTTACCAATATTTACCAATGCTTTTACCAATTGTTCTGGAGAAGATCCCCTACTTGGATTCCCCTGAGTTTTTTTCCTTCATTAAATTATCATTTTAAAAAACTGAGAAATTTCACACGAGTGAAGTTTTATTCTTCTTGGTACATCACATCAAGATGCATACAACATCAGATCATGCTACAATGTTAAGTTTGATCATTTGGTTGGGTAACCAGTAAAATTTCTCCATATCCTATCCTAACAATCTTTCACCCAGTGGTTTCAGCATCTTATCTGAATCAATTATTTCTGTAGTGCATATTCTACTTATACAGATTATTCTAAAGTGATTCTTAAATCTCCTGAAGAGCATCTTTGCATCTTACTACCTCTTATATGGGATTCTGTTTAAAATCTCATGAATAAAGCGTTCAACTAACTGGCAGAAAAAAACAATACTGAAAATCACTATTAGAAGAGCACTGTTCAAAACAACTCTCTGCAACAATGAAAAAGTTCTACACCATCAATATTGGCTACTAGCCACATGCAGCTATCAAGCACTTGAAATGTGGTTAGTTGGAGCAAAAAACAATTTTACATTAAATTTAAATTACCATATGTGGCTAATGTACTGTATTAGACATATGCATGCATGCGAAGTTGCTTCAGTCATGTCCAACTCTTTGCCACCCCATGGACTGAAGCCCGCCAGGCTCCTCTGTCCATGGGGATTCTCCAGGCAACAATACTGGAGTGGGTTGCCATGCCCTCCGCCAGGGGATCGTCCTGACCCAAGGTTTTAACTCACGTCTCTCATATCTCCACAGGTTTTTTACCACTAGTGCCATCTGGGAAGCCCAATCTCTCAACTTTTTATCATATTCGCCACTTAAACTCAAACACATGCAACGCAAACTTTTAAAAAACAATAACATGGCAAGAGTAATAGTAACTATCATTTGGGAACTTTTTATATTGCATAAGGTAATTTATACACATCTTCATTTAATCCTCACAGTTACCCTCTAATTGAGAGTACATCTTTCTGAGAAAGGTTTTATGATTAAATTAACCCTGTAATAAGAACAGAGTTCTCTTTAACAAAATATACTTAGAAACACTAGGGTCAGCTAAACTGTTAACTGAATCACTTTTTAATATGCTAAAAATTTTAATATTGCATTAAAAGCATTAGTTGGAAGAAACCAATAGCTACTGAAAACCTCTAACAGCTAGAAGTTTGTAAAAAGTTAGCAACACTTTTACTGTTGCTTAGTCACTAACTCGTGTCCAACTCTGTAAGCCATGGACTATAATCCAACAGGCTCTTTACTAGCCTAATTAAAAATAAATGGCATAGGGAAACTTTAATTTCTAATGTCATGGATAACTTAAGAATATGAACCACACTGTATCTGGAACAAGTGATAAGCCTTTCAAATGAAAAACCACAATTCTGATCAATAGGCAAATATAGCGGTCTGATTCAATAAAGATATTTTGAAAATTCTGTAACTGATATACAACTATACAGGAATGAAAACTATCCTTTAAACAGCAAACTCATAAGCAATCTTATCCAAAAACTGATACCTTTAATACTGCAGCATTCTAACACTAAAAGATATATAGTGAAATCTCTCCCTCTCCCCCATCCTCCCCTCCCAAAAAAGAGATTTTAAGAGTCTGCATGAAAGGTTTCATATGTGACAAGCACAACCCACTGAGATCCATAAAAGCAGAACCTCACTCCCTAACAGAATACAATTTGCAAAGACCTCAACAGGTTTGAATTTGAAACTCTTAAAAAAAAAAAAAGGGTGAGTATCAGTATCATGAAGTACTCACAATTATACCTTCTCTCTCTCTCTCTCCTGGACCTTCACATGTATTACTCTTCTTGAAATACTCTTTTGCCTATTATTTGTCTTCTCCAAACTCCTTGAATGTTTTTCATTCTCCCAGGAATACCATTCTAAACATTTAGCACATAAGTCTCCTTCCCTAGGCTGGTGCAGGACTGGTGTGAGGATTAAATAAAGACAGAAATAGNTACCAGGTTATATCAGCATCAGTGGCTGAAAAGTCTATCCCACTTACCTGGATGCTGACTGATTAAGATACTAAATTTACTCTTCTTATTCAGTAAGAACTTGTTTCTTCACAAAAAGTTAGATGTAAAACTCAATTTTAAACATTTAAGCTCTACTGATAAATATTCAATGATTCATATGTAATTTTAACACTAAGAGTCACACTAAGCACAAATTTCTAAATGTTTTTATTCTGAAATTTTAGGATACTTTTAAGAGGAATCTGATCTAAAATCTATAGTTTTTATTCAAAGTTATTAATATTTCTTCAAAAAGGTTTTAATACTACACTTCAACAGCTAATTTTAGATATTAAGGGTGACCATAAGTATTTTAAAGCTGGAAGAAACCTCAAACACCTCTTGCTTATTATAAAATGCAAGGCTAAAATATAAGACTAGAAAAGACAAAGAAGCATAAGCCACAAAGTTTGCTGACTGACTATATATACAGGGAAAAAGTCAAGGGTGACTCCCAGTTTTCAAGTCAAAGTAGAGTTTAGAAGGGAAACCAACTGGGAGGGCAGGAAGAGTGGAATAAGAGAAAGGTTATTTTGCTGCTGCTTTAAATAGAGTATGACACTAATCTTACCTTATCAATAGAGAAAAGCTCATTCTTCTCAGATGAATGGGAGGGGTGTGGAGAGGGTGAGCGCTAATCACTGCCCCAGCCTGAAGTAGGAAATCTCTGTCTTCACCATGCACAGATCCTTTTCCATTTTCCTTTTCCATTTCCCACAAATAAATACCTAAATTAGTGCCCAGAAATATAGCCCTCACAAAAGCACTTCTCTTATAAATAATAAAAAATATTTCCATTATTTCTAAAATAATTTACTCATATTTTGAACTCTAAAAAGAAGTTCATTCTTTGTTCCACCCTCTTTAGCATTACTTCAGTCCTTTTCATGTGAACCAGACAGAATAGCATTTAGAACCAAGATAATCCAATCAACAATAACCTATTTTAACTGCACTGTAAATTAAAGTCTAAATGAATTCCATTCATTATCTAAAATTTAAAGGGATTGATCTCTTATTTGACAGAGAATTTACTAAAGATAAAAGAGTTGGCTGGTTTCAGTGGTGTGGGCACCGTTAATTGAGCCTGCCAACAAGCTAGTCTCATAAACACTGGATTCTGTTCATCCAGTGTTCCTTGTCAATAAGCCATAATCACATTTTGACACACATTAGTAGATTTTAACAAAGTAGAATTAATCCTGTGTGTCTCCTTAAAGTTTAGGTTCTCAAGCTTTTACAATTTTTTAACAGGAAAGTCTTTAAACAATCAGTACTGAATGTTCATATACAAAAAGATGAAAAAAGCTTATATGCAGAATTGGTTTCATCACTAATTAATAACCTCCAGTGGGGTATCAAGTTTCTGCTCAAACATTTCTCTCCTAAATTTCATCTCTTTTAATACTTGATATTTATGAAAATATTTGGTTTATGAAAGTGTTTCTGGAAAAGATAAACCCCACACATTGGTTATCTGTGCAGAAGAACAGAGGGAAATAAATTTAGTGAAAAGTACCAGAGGCTTTGACCTATCTCTAAAGCTTTTTTATGAATGTGAAAATATATTACTGTTTTAATAAATCCAAGTGGTGTGTACACAGGCTATAAATTAAGTATATGGTTGGGAGGGAAATTATAAAAACTACTTTGTCTCTCAACTCACCTGTTCTACCTCCCCCATGCACTGCTTCCCCCCACCCACCCACAGAAAACTTTATAGCTATAAGCAATTTTGGTCAAAAAGAAAGAAGACATAGTTTCGGAATATTACACATTTCATAGAAAGGTAAATCTTGGGAGTCTGGAGTATGCAAGATTCCAGAAAACAGGCATCCAAATACAAATTATGATATTATTTTGCCAAGAATTAACTGTATCAGTAACTGTCTTGGAAGAGGCTTCTAAACTCATCTTTAGTATCATTTTCTTTCCATTTCTACAGCAGATTACAGATGTTTGGGCCACAAACTTTTGATTATCCTGAGAGCAGCTTTTCTACCTTTTAATGTGTTTTTAATAGTCATCATTTTTCAAAATTATATGAGAATTTCAGTTTAATTTTCTCATAGCCAAATATGCTGAAATAAGACTGCCAACAACCTTTACCCAAGTGACATCAATTATTCTGAATAGAACATTAAATATAACTTTAAATCTAATTGGACTTTCTACTATAGCCTACTGAATCTGAAAATATGAGAAGTTACCTAAAGAAGTTCTTTAACACGTATCTTTAGTAAGCAGTAATTATTAGAATGATTAATCTTTTTTAGTAATGTTCACACACATAACTTCAAAAATCTGTCAGATTTTGAGACTGAGGGAAAAACGAATACAGTACACATGGTGTATTTACAAAATCCTGTGAAAAAAATACTGCCAGCAGGAAATGGACTAACTGGGATTTTATTCATTTCCCTGAATTATGTAAGTTGTGGAGCTGACCAAGAAAACAGTTATTTATCAGCATATCTTGTTGAAGGAAATAACAATTAACTATTAAAGTGAACTGTTAAGCCTTTTGGTCTTTTGATCAAATCTGGTAACCAATGATCAAAATTTAGGCAGTAACAATGCCAATTTTAAGGTGACCATGGTAAACTCAAAAACATAATTTAAAATATTCATATTAGTGTTATAACTATGACAAGAATTCTGAGGAGCTTAAAAAAATGACAAAAAGCTATTATACATTTGAACTGAGTAGGTTCAGAATGAGTCCCTAGAATAGGGTCTTTCAACCTTAACCTCACCTGCACAAGAGAATCACATCACTGAGGGAACCTAGGCCCAGGCCACACCCCAAACCAACCAAATGAAACTTGGAAGGGTGGGACCCAGGTATCATCATTTTTTAATGTTGCCAAGGTAATTCCCACAAGTAGTTAAGGTTGCGAACCACAACTCTAAGATTCTAATATTATAAAACTGATTTTGGTATCCCACTAAATCACAAACACATGATATGGAGCAAAAAAATTAAGCAGGCTGCTTTTTTTGTGGTACAACAGACAGAAACTTTTGTGCATATGATCCTGCTGTACCTGAGCTCAAGTGAACTTTCCATCACAAAAACAAACACTGCAAATCCATCAGATAGAAGAGATAAGCCATAGAAGTGGAATGAAAACACCTTTCTATACAACTGATGATTACACAAACCTGCAACTAGTCTATACCCTGAAGTAGGTGAGAGATGAAACATCTATTTCTCCTAAGGCTTATACACGCCTGTCCTTAACGAAAATAACAGTCCAAGCGATAAAAATTCAAGTGATGAAAATCCATCCCTATCAGTGAGAAATCATCATATGTGAAAGCAAACCTCAAGAAGCCCTCCTACATATTTTAAACAGCAAGAAATTTCAATTTAATCTACTTGCATAAACACTTCACAATTATATATATATATATTGTTAAAAAAAACCAACACTTAAGTTTTACATATATTCAGGTACTAACTAGTATTAGAAGGAAAAAAATCATATAGAAATTCAAATGCAGTTTCCTCTTTAAAAGAAGTATCTTCTACCAGCCTCTACTTTGTTGTATGGTAGACGACATTTATACTGTTCCGACATTTCCTAGACTCCCTAAGAATCAAGCCATCAATATCTTTGTGAGATGGAAACTAATCAGTTACCCACATATTATTCTCAACTCCTTATTTCTAAGACTGAAAAACTTAATTCATAAGCAGTTATTTAACCAAGCCAAGGTGACTGAGACCAAAAAAAAACAAATCTGAAAACTTGCCAACATTCACTGTTCCGTTGTTCTGTTTTGTCTTACTAATCCACCCCACCTCAGCCAAAAAAAGGGAAGTTATAACATGTGAACATTTATCCCACTGTTCTTCATAACTTGGGTACAACAAAAGCTATGCAGGGAGTCGTCGCTTTCCAAAAAAAAAAAAAAAACCCTGCTGAAAGAGAGCAAGTATAAAGAACTCAATAGGGAAGAGAATGAAAAACTGAAGAGAAATGGACAAGAATTATTCACAGCAACTTAACTGAAAGTGATTAATATTTTAACTATTAAGAAAAAAGATTCTCATTAAAAAATTAAGCAACAGTGCATTAATCAAATCTAGAAGATATCCCATTCCCATACGAATCTATATACTTTCATTTCAAATTTTCAAGCTGTTTACAAGTAAATAAACACACCCAGTTTCTCATTAACTTAGTGCAGAACTTCTGAAAAAATAATGTCTCTACATACAGTCTATCTTTAAAAATAAAACAGAATACACTTTATAGACACACTGTTTCACCAATGTACCTTTCATTTGACTAGAAGAAATCAACATATAATCTTACCTTTCCTTCCAGAGGATTTCAGAATAGTAATACCATGGCAACATCTCAGTATAAGGAATACAAAGCTAATATCATTTAACAAGTGACCTAGGTATATGTCAGAGAATGACTGCTGTTTGAGTATACATGTAGAAGAGGTTAATGACAAAACCAAAATCCATTCTTAAAGGATTTACCACGTTAAGACCTAGAAGCACAAGTGTGGTATTCACAGCTTCTACCTAATGAAGTATCTGAAATAGAGAAAGACAGAAGAGAAGGTATCAGTGAATGCTAAAGCAGTAGACAAAAGTGCCCAAAGAAAACAATACAGCTACTGAAACTAACTGATCGGCTCAGATTTGAAAGGGATATATAGGCACAAGCTAACAGGAAAGGCAACCTGACAAGGACAAATACAAGAATGACACAGAATTAAGAAAACTGTTAAAGACTGCAACCACGGTTAAAAAACTAACCACTTTCCCAAAAATGACATGCTAAAAAAATGTAGAAACTTCCAAAATGTAAAAGAAGACCTGACTAAACAAAGAGAAATAACTTTCCAGATGGGGAAGTCCAAACATAACTCTATCATTCTAATCATACTATTAATCTTAAGCAGTTTTGCTTATAATACTGATGCTTTTTTTCTTTTACTTAATAAAATGATTCAGAGGTTCAACTGGAATAATAAATAGACATATAAAGTAAAGAACCATGAAGGAAGGATTAACCCTAAAGACTAAAAGGCTGTTAAGNATCATACTATTAATCTTAAGCAGTTTTGCTTATAATACTGATGCTTTTTTTCTTTTACTTAATAAAATGATTCAGAGGTTCAACTGGAATAATAAATAGACATATAAAGTAAAGAACCATGAAGGAAGGATTAACCCTAAAGACTAAAAGGCTGTTAAGAACTGAAAGTCGTATAACCCTAACACAAAAATTATTAAGACAAAGCAGTGTAACAATGGCCCAGAAGCATACCATATTCCTTACACCCTTACAAACTTAAAATCCAAGAAGAATGGACTGAAAAATAAAAGCCAACAAATAAGTGAATAAAATTAAATTTATAAAATATTACTAAGGGTTTCTGGTCTGACATGTAAGTGCTTATAAATCATTACCACCATTTTCACAACAAGAAAAAATCTGAACAAACTGAAAATTAACAATGGTTTTTAGATTTCTGCTCACACGTGTCATTTTCTTTTAAGACATATAACTAAAGGCAAAAAACCCAAAAGATAAATGATTTTGACTATCTCAAAACAAAATTTATTGCATATATAAAAATACTATGAACCAAATTAAAAAGCCAACTACTATCTAGGGAAAATTATGAAAATAGTCTTATTACATTTTTTTTTAACAAAGCATCTAGGGAGAGCATGAGGATCAATTGCTTTGAATATAAAATAAATGGGTTTAATTTTATGTACTATACCATGGACAACCAGAAGAATTGTTTGGGGGAAAAAAAAAAGATACCAGCTCTCTTCAAAGCTATCTTTAATTTAAGCTTTGGCAATTTCACATTAGACTTTAACATTAATCTAACAGCACTTTAAAGCACACACGAATGCTGTAGTTCAGAAATGTCAACTCAACCCACATTTTCCTTATTTAAAAGCAGGCTACATCAATCAGCCATAAATGACTTTATCAGATTTTCTTAAATTAAAAACCATCAAAGAAAAAGATTACTTATATATCATAAATAAACTTTTCTTCAAATTATTACATGGTTTCAAATTCTCTGTCAAAGTGTAATTGATAATCAATATGTAAAGTTCTACCTTGATGGATTTTACACTGGAAACAAACTTAAATTGCAGTTGGAGCTTCCCAATAAGAACAGCATTATTACAAATAATTTCTGCTATAATATCCTGGTCTCAGTTCTCATGACTAGACTCCTAATTTTCCCAAACTGTCCAAAAGAAAATGGGCTAAGAAACCTAAAATGGCTACTATTTACACAAATACTTCTACTTCATTCTGCCTTCTTCCCTCATTCTGTATTACACGCACATCTGGAAATCTCAACAATTTTTTAAGACAGATAAGTGAATAATAAATATGAAAAAAGTGCATAACTCAAATTTAGAAAATCAACTGCAAATATTTAACTATATTCAACACTATTTAAGTAAGACTTAGTATTCTTATTTAGAATTACCTCTGTTCTCAAAAAAGAGTAGTAACTCCATATGAGGATAAGGGAAGGTTAGGTGAAATGCAAAAGGTTTATGGAGTTCTTCAATTCTATCATCCTCAATTCAGGATTGGCAAACTCACTAAGAAATAAATTAAGTCTTCAAGGTACAGCTAAAATGNTAGTATTCTTATTTAGAATTACCTCTGTTCTCAAAAAAGAGTAGTAACTCCATATGAGGATAAGGGAAGGTTAGGTGAAATGCAAAAGGTTTATGGAGTTCTTCAATTCTATCATCCTCAATTCAGGATTGGCAAACTCACTAAGAAATAAATTAAGTCTTCAAGGTACAGCTAAAATGTAAGTAAATAGAGCCCCTAACAAATGCAGCATCTCGGTCAAAATATTTTCACTGCCAATTAGCAAAATTAAGTCTTATGTTTCATAAACATAAAAGCTAGTATAACATGCAAATAAAAAATCACTGCTTATTCATGAACTTATATATCACAATTTTATATCAAACCTTCAGCAATGTTGACCGATACTTAAGAACAGCATGCTAATGCAAGAAAAAAAGAAAAAGCAGTAATATATGCTCAAAGAGGTGATTGCATTAGAGTTTGTTTCTCATAGCCTCTATCACAAAGGCCTACCAAATTTTCTGATCTCGGAGTGGCAAATAATGTTGACCTGAGTTAAGAAAAAAAAAACCTTTGAAGCTATGTAGGAGCCAAGAATTCTGTTCTTTGAGATTCTCATAATCCCAGCAATTAGTATAAAAGTACAACCTCTTCTATTCTATTCTACATCTGAGTGAAAAGAAAAAATTGAAATTTCTAAATTAAAATTAAGGATACAAAACAGGTGTTTTCCCTCTATTTAAGAAGATGACAATGAATCACTGTGGGAAAACTGACAATAAAGGAACTACCACAAAAAACTTCTTCCATAGTGGAGAAATACATTTTTTTTTCCTTCACTAGTTTGGTCATTAATGTTTTTCAAAAAGAAAAGTACTTAGAATCTAAGGGGTAATTTTATACATATACGTGCATACACACGCACACGCACACTGAAATTCCTCTCACAATCCAAATTTAATTAGCATTTTTTAAAAAACGTACTTTTAAACAGCAAAGTTGGCAAGGATCAGTAGGAAAGAGGGAAGGAAGTCTGGTCATGTTAAAAGGCCAGGGCTTTTCTATAATTTATATGAAAGTAAACAGATTTATACCTTTAAGAGAAAATAATGATATGAACTGACAGTGATTTTTACTTCATCCTAAGAGAGAAAAGAAACGAACAGCTAAACTGAATGTCAAATCTATAACTCATGTAACATCATCATTTATCTGAACAAGTGTGATCCTTTGAGATAAGCCTACAGCAGGAAGAAATGTAAAGTCCAAACTACATTCAACCAAAAGACAACATCAAAGAGGAAGCAAATGTATTATTATCACTGTTAATAACAACTTAAATTGTAGTTTTTATAGTTTACAAACCTTTTCATATTCTTTATACCATTTAAGGATTAACTGTTCTTCCTAGTAACTCTGAGGATAGTAGAATAAGCATCCTTCATATTAAAAAAGTTCTATATTTATAAAACACTTAAAATATGCTCAGTATACAGTCTAATACAGTAGGTTTAGAGATCATGATGACTTGCCATTGGTAGGGAAAGGCAGAAAACCATGTAAGAAACACTGGTTCAAGGGCAAAGCAGGGAAAGATTCTAAACAAGTAAAAAAGAGACCAAAGGGAAGTGGTCATGTGCAAGACTAGATTATAACTAGTCACAGGCTTAATTAGTCACAAAGTTCCAACCAGCACATAATGACATCTCATGGATCAGACAGGTCCCTGGACAAGTTCGTCCCAAGCCAAACAGAAACTATCATCACTAACAACTCCCAGGTTCACAAACAAAAGTCATACATACCCCTAATTTTCCTCGCTGGGAAATCTATTTTGAGACACTAAAATAGCATCACAAGTTTGCTTTTTTTCCTGTTTTAACCTTCAAAACATGAAAAGAAGATATTTATGTTCTAGAGGACAAAAATGAATGGTTTTTATTCTTTCCTCTTCAACAAAATGAAGAAGTTGTCTATAAAAACATACCTTTAAGATATATCAAGTCAGTCTTTCTAATCAGCTCTTCTATGGAAGAAACAACTGAACTGAGTTGGTTTTCCGCCAGATGTATAACATATTGGGAACGTGTAACACTTTAATGGATGTATATGATGAAATAAAACATGCTGGCAACTGGAAGCAGCTTTCTAACATTCAAATACAAAATAATCACGAATTTCTCAGTCATATTTAAGAACCACTGTGTCAAAACTGATTGCTGAACTAGTTTCAGTTAAGACATAAGCAAAGCTGAAATTACTAACAAATACAAGGTTGAAGGAAGATTTTATTGATTTTATTTAACTCCAACAACTTAATTTACTCAAAGCTCCAATATTCCTCTAAATACTCAAAATATATTTATCACTAAATTTTTAAGATATTGTCCCTTTATGTTATATATCTTAGAAATCTAAAGAACCATAAATAGTCCTAATTAATCACCAAGCTCATTAGAAAATTTTAAAAAAAAATAGAGAGAATTTACAACTCTGGTTTGTTTTTTGTTTTTTTGATGTGGACTATTTTTAAAGTCTTTACTGAATTTGTTACAATACTGCTTCTGTTTTTTATGTTTTAGATTTTTGGCCCCCCAAAATGTGGAATCTTAGTTCCCCAACAAGCGATTGAACTCATACCAGCTGCACTGGGAGGAAGTCTTCACCACTGGACCATCAGTGAAGTCCCACAACTCTCTTTATTGAAGAATTTTTTGAATTATGATTTTAGTTACAATGTTTATGCTGTGCAACTAGCTTTTTAAGACTTTATTTTTTCAAAGTTACCGTTAACTAAAATAAAAGTACACTGTAACAAGGTATTATTCTGAAAGCACAATAGCAACAGAAACCTTAATACAAGACTCACTGTTTAAAGACAAGTATAGTGACTCAGATAATAACCTTTTGACTTATTTACCAGGAAAAAGAACTACATTGATCAGTTCATTTCCTATACTCTTTTGCTTCAAAGCATAAAGAGAATATATAACAGGAGGATGTTATCAATGAACCGATAACAGCCCTAAATTACATTCATTAACCAACTCAAGCATAATATATAATTAGAAATAAATACACCAAGAGCTAGTCTGCACCTGCATAGCCCCTTTGCTCATTCCGTAACCATACTGAGCAAAATTTTAAGGTATTTTCCAACTTAGACAACATATGATGAGTCTCTAAATTCATTTCTGTGTGCTTAACTGTACAAGTCACTTATTTTCAGCTATGTTACAAACTTAAGAAATAAATAATGGAAACATATAAGGTTCTATGTGATAAGGTGACAATGGATGACTTCTAAATTCTACTGGAATTTAGAAAAACAGGCATTTCTTTCCCTCTAAATCCGGTTTTAAATTGCTACATAAGTACCAAATTGATTTTCAAATTTTCAAACCACTATCTCCCAAAAGGAGAATCCAACAATTTCAATTGAAAGTGGTTGTTCCTTACAGCAGGGGAAGGAGACCTTGGGAGGAACTGAGAGAATAGCACTGACACATATATGCTGCCATGGGTAAAACGGATAGTGGGAAGCTGTCGTATAGTACAGGAAGCTCAGCTTGGTGCTCTGTGATGATGGGTGGGATTGGGGGTGCAGGGGTGGAAGAGAGGCTCAAGAGGGAGGGGATTTACATATACTTACAACTGATTCACACTGCTGAACAGCAGAAACTAACATAATAATAACATAACAATAAAGCAATTATTCTCCAATTAAAAAAAAATGATTGTCCCTGAGATTTTATAGTACCCATAGGGATTCAGTACAACCTAACTACCTTTAGCAAGAATTATTTCATGCAAAGTTGAAAATCTGGTAACTATAATAATGATGTTCATCTTAAGGTAAATTAGGTCCATTTTCTGTTGATGCAACATAATGACCAGGCTTCCCAAGTGGTGCTAGAGGTAAAGAATCCTGCCAATGCAGGAGATATGGGTTTGATCCCTCGGTCAGGAAGGTCCCCTGGAGAAGGAATGGCAATCCACTTCAATATTCTTGCCTGGGTAATCCCATGGACAGTGGAGCCTGGGGGCGCTATAGTTCCTGGGGTCGCAAAGAGACATGACTGAGCAACTGAGCACACACAATGATTACAGTTACTACTGGTATCAACATCCCTTAAAATTTCCTTCTCTACAGTTTTGCTTGCAATCGGGGTATTACAACAGGAATACAAAAAAGAAGCCGATGAAGAGGACTATACATCCACCCACCCCAGCAAGGATATGACCCATTAGTTTCAGAAGCATAATGACAGGAAAAGTAGAAAGCTCTTCCAGAGTCAGAGACTTCACTGCCCAGTTTGAAAGAGCCTCCTCTGGACTCAGCTATATCTAAAGGGACGCAGTAAGAACTGGTTTCTTGAAGTTAGAGTGAAATTGGTAACAAGCAAAAGAATTGACATCCACTTGAAACTTCAATGGGGATGTGAGGAGATCCAGCCATTGTGAATAAGACTTGCCTCTAACTTGGAACAAATAATTTACTAAGGGCCTGTGTGTAATACCATGCTAGGAATTATGAGGAAATAGAGAAAAAATAAACAGTATTTCACCATTAAATTTATAATATTAGTTTTAGTTGTCAAATATAATTCAATTTATCCAACTTTATTACTTTCCCCTAAGTCAACCTACAGACACACAATCAGAGATAACTAGGCCACCTGGCTTCCATTTCCAGCCAAGATGGACTAACAGGGGATTTATCCTCCCACCTGAAACAACCGAAATACATAAAATATATAACAAAAGGCTTTCAGACACTGGTCACTAGACAGGAAATCTGTATAGGATGGGGCTCACTGCAAGAGAGAAAGGAAATGAAGTGAGCCATATGACTCTCCAAAGAGAGTTTCCAGGCTAGAGTACAGAGAAGGGGATCTCAGAGCCCAAAAGTCTCCCTGAGTTAAGGGGCCAGGACTGGGAGTCCAGGGAGGCCAAGGCAGCTGGCTTATGCTGGGCAGAATACTAAAGAAGACAAAGCTGCAAGAAGAGAATTTTCAACCAAGTACCAATCAGTGCATATGCATGAAGAAACTAACCGAGGCCACCTGAAAGACACAGGTGGAAAATTTTCTGGGGTTCACTCAAGCAGCATTCCCACTAGCCAGGGTGGGGAAATAAAATACACAGGGTACTGGGTGGAGTACTCTGCAAGGAAATGCAAGGTTATTGCCTCAGTGGTAGGGCAAAGTTAATCATATATTCTGATCCCATCTAACAAACATAAAAGCAACCCTAGAAAGATCAAACTGTTTCTAGGAAACTTGAATGTGTCCCAAATCAAGGCTTACGAATATGTTTAAGAATTTAAAATATCCAACACCTAAATACGAAGCCTATAAAAAAGAAGGAAAATATGGTCCACAATGAAGAAAAAAGCAAACCAACAGAAAAATATCGAGAAAAGACACAGATGATCGAATCAGTAAACAAGAACATCAAAAGACTCATTATAACAATATGTCATTTGTTCAACAAAATAAAGTAAAAGCATGTTAAGGAGACAAACAGAAGTTCTTTGTTGCTATTGTTTTTAAAGATCCAAAACGAACTTCTAGAAATGGAAAAAATAACTGAAATGAAAAATACACTGAATGGAATTAAAAGCAAAATTACATACAAAGAAGAAAGGATTGGTGGATTGAAGACAAAGTAATTAAAAAATACCAAAAAGCAGAAAGACTGGGAAAAATAAATAAAATGTCATCAACCTGTTATGACAACTAAATGTAGACAATATATATATGTGACTTGAATTTCTGAAGGAAAAGAAGTACATAAAAATTATATGAAGTATTTAATAGTTATGGCCAAATTTTTCCAAATTTAATGAAAATTATACACACATAGGTCCAATAAGCTCAACAAACCCAAAGCACAAGAAAAAAATCAAGAAACTACAGCAAGGTTTACCAAAATTACTTAAAACCGAGTGAAAATCTTACAGGCAGTCAAAAGAAAAGATATTATGAACAGCTGAACAAAGATAAGAACAATGACAGACTTCTCATCACACAGAATGCAGGCCGAAAGACAATGGAGCAACAGCTTTAAAGTACTGAAAGAAAAAGATGTCAACCTACAACTCTATACCTAACAAAAATTTCTTATAAACATTAAGGTAAATACATACCTTTTAGACATTAAAAAAAAAAGTACCAGATGGAAATGAGTACAAAGGAATGGAAAGCATTAGGAATGATGCATATATGAATAAGTTCTCTAAAAAAAATGTTTTAATCTTTTTAAAAGATAACTGATTGCTTAAAACAAAAATAACAATGTATCATGCTTTGTTGTTCAGTTGTCCAGTCATGTCCAACTCTTTGCGACCCCATGGACTGCAGCATGTCAGGTATCCCTGTCCCTCACCATCTTCTGGAGTTGGACACAACTGAGTGACTAAGTACAAAGGGGCCAGATGCATGATCTTAGTTTTTTTAATATTTAGTCTTAAGCCAGCTCTTTCACTCCCTTCTTTCACTTTCATCAAGAGGCTCTTTAGTTCCTCTTATGTTTCTGTTAAGAGTGGTATCATCAGCATTATCTGAGGTTGTTGATTTTTCTCCCACCTATTTTGATTCCAGTTGTAACTCTTTCAGCCTAGCATTTCTCATGATGTGCCCAGTGTATAGGTTAAACAAACAGGGTGACAGCAGATAGCCCTGTCATACTCCTTTCTCAATCTTAAACCAATCAGTTGTTCCATACTGGGTTCTAACTGTTGCTTCTTTACCCACACACAGGTTTCTCAGTAGACAGGTAAAATGGTCTCGTACTTCCATCTAAGAGATTTCCACAGTTTGTCATGATCCACATAGTCAAAGGCTTTAGCACAGTCAAAACAAAGACAGGTATTTTTCTGAAATTTCCATTTTCTCTATAATGCAGTGAATGTTGGCAAACTGATCTCTAGTTCCTCTTCCTTTCCTAAACCTAGCTTGGATATCTGGAAGTTCTCAGTTCACATAATGCTGAAACCTAGCATGCAATATTTTAAGCATGACCTTACTAGTGGGAGATGAGTGCAACTGTCTGATGATTAGTACATTCTTTGATACTACCCTTCTTGGGGACTGGGATGAGGATCGACATTTTCCAGTCCTGTGGCCACTGCTGGGTCTTCCAGATTTGCTGACATAAGGAATGCAAAACCTTGATGGCATTATCCTTTAGGGATCTGAATTGTTCTGCAGGAATTTCATCACATGCACTAGCTTTATTAACCGCAGTGCTTCTTAAGGCCCACTTGAGTTTGCACTCCACAATGTCTGGCTTTGGGTAACTAACCACACCATCATAATAATTCGGATCATTAAGATCTTTTTTTATATAGTTCTTTTGTGTATTCTTTCCATCTCTTCTTGATTTCTTCAGCATCTACTAGGTCTCTACCATTTTGATCCTTTATTGTGCCCATCTTTGGGCAGAATACTCCCCAGAGCTTTTCAGTTTTCCTGAAGAGATCTCTAGTCTTTCCCCTTTTGTTGTTTTCTTTTATTATTAAGCACAGTTCATTGAAGGCCTTCTTGTCTCTTCCAGCTTTTTTCTGGAACTCTGCACTTAATTGGATGTGCCTTTCCTTCTCTCCCTTGCTTTTCGCTTCTCTTCATTCTTCAGCTACTTGTAAAGCCTCCTCAGATAACCACTTTGCCTGCGTGCTTTTCTTTGGGTTGGTTTTGTTAGCCCCTGCTACACAATATTATGGACCTCTGTCTATAGTTCCTCAGGCACACTGTTAATCAGGTCTAGTCTCTTGAATCTATTCATTACTGCAAATACAAATTCATCTGGAATTTTATATAAGTCATACCTGGCTGGCCTACTGTTTTTCCTGGTTTTCTTTAATTTAAGCGTGAATTTTGCCATGACAAGCTGATGATCTGAGCTACAGTCAGCTCCAGGTTTTGCTTTTGCTGACTAGTATACAACTTCTCCATCTTAGGCTACAAAGAACATAATCAATTTGATTTCGGTACTGACTATTTGGTGATGTCCATGTGTAAAGTCATCTCTTGTGTTGTTGAAAAAGGGTATTTGCTATGACTAGTGCATTCTCTTAGCAGAATTCAGTTAATCTTTGCCCTGCTTCATTTTGTTCTCCAAGAGCAAACTTGCCTGTTACTCCAGATATATCTTGACTTTGTACTTGTGCATTCCAGTCCCCAAAGATGAACAGAACATCTTTTTTAGGTGTTAGTTCTAGAAAGTCTTCTAGGTCTTCACAGAACTGATCAACTTCAGCTTCTCCGGCATCAGTGGTATGGGCACAGACTTGGATTACTGTGATATTGAATGGCTTGCCTTGGAAACGAACTAAGATCATTCTGTTATTTTTGAGGTTGAACCAAGTACTGTTTATTTTGGACTCTTGTTGCTTATGAGAGCTACTCCATTTCATTTATGGGATTCTTGCCCACAGTAGTAGATAAAATGGTCATCTGAATTAAATTTGACCATTCCTATCCATTTTAGTTTGCTGATTCCTAGGATGCTGATGTTTATTCTTATCATCTCCTATTTGATCAAGTCCAATTTTCCTTGAGTCATGGACCTAACATTCCAGGTTCCTATACAATACTGTTCTTTGCAGCATAGGATTTTACTTTCATCATCAGACACATCCACAACTGAGTGTCGTATCTGCTTTAGCCCAGCCACTTCATTCATTCTAGGGCTATTGGTAATTCTCCTTCGCTCTTCCCCAGTAGTATACTGGACAAGTTCAGACCTGGGGGATTCATCTTTGGGTGCCATATCTTTTTGGCCTTGTATATAGTTCATGCGGTTCTCATGGCAAGTATGCTGGGGTGGTTTGTTATTCCCTCCGCCAGTAGATCACATTTCGTCAGAACACTCTACCATGACCCATCTTTCTTGGGTGGCCCTGCTTGGCATGGTTCATAGCCTCACTGAGTTACATAAGCCTCTTCATCATAAGGAGGGATCCATGAAGGGCACAAAAAGACACAAACAGATTAATATTATACTAAAAGAATGGGAAGGATACACTATGCTAAAACTAATCAAAACTGAAGTGACCAATAACAGACCAAGTAGGTTTCAGAGCAAAGAATATCACTAAGGATAAAGAGCATCATCTCATAATGAAAAAGGGGTTAACTAATCAAGAAGATATGACAGTCCTAACATTCATACAACTAATCACAGTAGTTCAAAACACATGAAGTGAAAAGTAACAGAACTCTAAAGAGAAATAAACCCACAGTCACCACCAGAGACTTCAAAATCACTCTCTATATGACTGATGAAAGAAGTAGGCAGAAAGAAAATCAAGGGTACGGAAGATATAGAAGACTGGAACAACTCGACCTGATAGTTATAGCATACTCCACCCTGCAGCAACAGAATATACATTTCTCATGTTCACAAAGAACATTAATCAAGACAGTTTATATTCTGAGTCACAAAATACTTGAAAGGATTCAAAAGATTCAAATGTATGGCCCCATCTTCCATAGTACACAGCCACAAATGTTAAAGTGACTGCCAGCCGAAAAACCCACTTTCCATTCCCCCTGCCACCCTTGCACAGAGATTATAACTAGTCCTCATCCGTGGCTTCCCTGGTGGCTCTGTGGTAAAGAATCTGCCTGCCAGTGCAGGAGATACAGGTTCCATCCCTGGTTTGCAAAGATCTCTTGGAGAAAGAAATGGCAACCCATTCCAGTATTCTTGCCTGGGAAATCCCATGGGCTGAGAAGCCTGGTGGGCTAGTCCATGGGTCATAACAGAGTCAGACAAAACTCAGCAACTAAAACAACAACAAAACTTCATCAATAGACTGAGGGTAAAAGAGGTCAAAAAAGTTGAGAAAGGGGTACCGCCTCACCTTTCTCTTGCCTCTTCCCCAAGATGACAGCAGAGAACTCCAAACCAGAGAGGGTGGCATAACTAGTAACAGAAAGTACCCAAGACCTTGAATAACTCATGAAGAGGAAAACCATCCACCAAAATGATCACCTAAAACATGATGGGGAAAAGAGTCATTTACTATGTTTAGCCAATAAAATTGTGGACTTTGTTTTAAAAACAGCTATCATTACTCTAATTCAGGAAGCTTCTAAAGAGCTTTATGCAGGGGAGTGATGTGATTTTTTTTTACATTTCAAAAGGCTCACCAAGCTGTTATATTAAGAGTAGTCTGTAGGGAGGCCAAGTACAGAATCAAACAGACTATAAGACATGGCAGTAATCCAGGGAAGAGACTAAGGTATCCTGAATTAGGGTGATAAGAGTGGAAGTGCTGAGTAGTAGTCATATTCTAGAAATATTCTGAAGATAAGCTAACAAGATATTTCTGAAAGATTAGATGTAGAGTGTGAGAAAAGAAAAGTCAAGTTAACTAGCAAATGGAAGGATAGAGCTGCTATCAACTGAAATAAAAGTCAGATAAAATTATTGGGGGGGTGTAGGGGGGTACTGAGGCATTGTACAGAACTATCAGAAGATTTGTTTCGGCCACACTGAATTTAAGTCTATTAATTGTTCAAGTGGGCAACTCAGTTACATGAATTTACACAAATCTAATGTTTAGGACACAAGTCTCAACTAGAAATACATAAGTTGTCAGCACACAGGTCACCAACTAAGGAAGAGTAAAGAGGAGTTTCAGGAACTCAGCCCTTTGGTATTCTTATGTTAAAGGGGTTGAAGAGAGTGCTAGAAAAGAAGCTAACACAAGAGACAGAGAGAAATGACCCACTGAGGGGGGGAAGAAAGCCAAGAGTATGATATATTGGAAGCCAAGTGAAGAAAATTGCTCAAAAGGAGGAAGTGATCAACTGTGTCAAATTCTGCTGACTGGTCAAGCAAGCTGAAGACCAAACATTGACTGCAGGACTCAGGGAAGTCACTGGTGACTGTGGCAATTAGCAATAGTGAAAACAGACACTTTTTAAGTTTTACTGCTAAGGGAAGCTGAAATATGAAACAGACATTGGCTGAGAAAGAGGAGTCAAGAGAAAAATATCATTTTGTTTTTGGTTGGGAGAAATAATAGCATGTTTACATGCTAATGAGAAGAATCCAGCAGAAAGGGAGGAAATGATGACTACAGGAAAATGAGGGAAAACTTCTGGAACCACATCTTTAAGTAGACGAGGAAACAGGGTCAGGTACACAAGTGGTCCGATAAGCAGTTAATCTATAATTAACAGGCAGAATGGCAACGTACATAAACACAGTTACTAATAGTTGGCCAGATAATTATAAATAACTGAACTATAGTGAACCATGATTATAAAGTCCATCTATAGAAACATCTCTCAAAAGTAGTCATTCTGGAGAGCAGTGTTTGAATACTTATTATTTCAATTTCACTAAGTGCCCAAAAAGCTCTTAGAAGGCTAAGAGAGGCAGAGAGACAGCCTAGTATCACTTTAATTGAAATCAACCATTTCAGTTGACTGACTACTCTACGGCACTAGATATCCTATCTGGGACTAATAAGTGAGACATCAATTAGCAATTCTAGAATAACGGCATTCCAATTCAACTGTTAAGTCCTCTAAACAGTAACCACTGTAAACTTTGCAGACAATTTTATAAGTACAGAAATCTATCATTCTTGGGAACATTTTACAAGTATGTATGGTTTCAGGTGGGCTTTCCTGATGGCTCGGTGGTAAAGAACCTGCCTACCAATCAGGAGACATGGGTTCAATGCCTGGATTGGGACGATCCGCTGAATCTTGAAAATGGCAACCCACTCCACTTTTCTTGCCTGAGAAATCCCATGGACAGAGGAGCCTGGTAGGCTATAGCCCATGGGGTTACAAAGCGTCAGACACAACTTAGTGACTAAACAAAAAAAACAGTGGCACTTGTAAAACCTACCAAATTCCAAAGAGATAAGTCCCAAGCTTGGCCCTAGAAGGTGGCTCACTAGTTAAGGAGGGTTTCAAGAACATAAGAGTTAAACATACTTTTGACCAATGAAGACAGCTACATAATCCATTACTGTCTTCATTGAAAACATTAGGTCCTAAAGCATTCATTTATTTAGTAGTCTTACAAGCATATGAACAAAAAATATTATTTTAAATGCTTAGGTCTTATAAAAAATAAAGTTATCCAGCACATAATTCTGACATTTATATAACAAAAGTTTCATTGACTGTTCCATCAGTCAAAATTAACAATAGTGTGCTCTTGACATTCAGAAATAACTACTTAGAAAAAGTAACAAATTCTGACAAGCAGAGTTCTAACAGCTAAGTAACTAAGCAGTAATCTAAGTAAATTTTCATTTTGACTCCATGTTATTTTCTGTACCTCATTAGAATTGTTTGTATATATTTTAATACTTTTCTCAAAGCAATACCCACATTAATAAGTTTGTACTATAACACCCACATTAATATTAATGTGCTTGCATCCTAAATTTAACTCACAAGTTGCATGTTGTAATAAGTTAATATTAAAAACAAAAAACACACTCACTCCATTAAATATAAACCATCTACTGCAAATCAGTGATTCTTACCATTAAGGGGATTGTGTACTCCTTTGCAAATCTGATAAAAGATATGTATATAATTTCAAGGAATTCACAGATGCCTTGAAGCCTATATATGAGTCCCTAAGACCAAAAGAATCTCTGATTAGNCAATACCCACATTAATAAGTTTGTACTATAACACCCACATTAATATTAATGTGCTTGCATCCTAAATTTAACTCACAAGTTGCATGTTGTAATAAGTTAATATTAAAAACAAAAAACACACTCACTCCATTAAATATAAACCATCTACTGCAAATCAGTGATTCTTACCATTAAGGGGATTGTGTACTCCTTTGCAAATCTGATAAAAGATATGTATATAATTTCAAGGAATTCACAGATGCCTTGAAGCCTATATATGAGTCCCTAAGACCAAAAGAATCTCTGATTAGTGGAAAATAAGGGAGTCCAAAATTTATCCAAGAAATATGAAAACTTAATATGTGACTAAAACAAGAACTGTAACATAGAAGGGAGAAAAAAAAGATGAATTATTAATATAATATTTGCCATAAGTGGCCATTCACTGAGAGAAATTACAATAAACATATGATGCTTTAAAGAGCTAAATGTAAAAATATAAGCTGTAAAACACTAACAAAATATAGAGAATAAATAACATAATCTTCGTTGGGGGAAGACTTCTCAAGCAATGTAAGGCACCTACTTGCCTAAACTGATAGATCTGACTGCATAAAATTTTCAACCTCCATACACCATAAAGTCAAGGGACAAATGAAAGACCTGGAGAAAAATAGATACAAGACACGACAGATAAATGATTACTACATCTAACATACTTTTTAACCCCTAAAACTGGTAAGATGAAATACTACCCAACAGACATGAAAATAAACAAGTAAATTATGTTCAACTTAATTAGAAGTCAAGGAAACATAAACTGATATAACAACATACCATTTCACAGCTTTAGAAAAAAAATAAAAGCTAGCAAAAATTAAAAGCTGACAATATCCTGCACTTGTGTGTATGCTGACAGTACAGATTATTATAACTCTCGGGAAATAAATTTTTGAGGAAGTAACAGATTTTTAAATCTGTTCAATTACAATATATATATATATCTTTTGTCTCAGTAATCTCTCATTAGAATTTATCCTACTGAAAATAGTACCAACAAATAAAGAATTAAATAAACTAATATAAGTATGTTTCTTGTAACACTGTTTTATAATACCAAGAAATAAAACAGCTTTAAAAAAAGCGT
>SJYA01000623.1:906308-998404 GCA_006410615.1 Neotragus moschatus | reverse complement strand
GAAGGGGGATAAACTGAATGTTCATTATTGGCATAATGGCTTAAGAATTTATGACTCATGCATACTGTGGAATGTTATACAGCTATTAAAATAAGTTAAATTTATATTTTTTGACCTGGAAAGATGTTCTGTGACATTAAATGAAAAAAGCAAGATGCAAAGCCAATATTACGTATACTGTCATTCAATATTCATTGGAAAAAAAATAACTCTATTATGAGACATTGGTTTTTAGGAATTCCTGTTGATATACTTAATGATGTTTAAGGTTTTTTTTAAGCCATAAATGCAAAATTTAATAAATATGACAACACTTTAAGTCAAAATTCTGTGTGACAGATGACACCACCAAAGTTTCTGAAAAGTGAAAATTGTGTAAGTTTTTCTGATGGCAAAATAAAAATGCTTTTATTGTTTGTGATTTTACACTTACAGAAAATGAAAATACTTTTTTCCCCCCGTAGCAAAAGTAAGCTATCTATTTCAGTCCTTTCATTAGATAATGTAATTATGTTCATTACATGGGTATAAACAAGCAACAGACATTACACTAAACTAATTCCTTTGTGTCAGAAATTGAATTTTCTAAGAATGATATTCATTCTTAGCAATAAATGCAATTAAACATTGGTGCTAGTTTAAAAATTCTATTCAAACCACTACATCTTAGTGTAATGTCAATATAAAGTCCCAAGCAGCCTGGTATAATCAAAGGGGAACTTGATTTGAAATCAGACATACCTGGGTTCCAATACTGACTTTGCCACTTACTAGGTATGTGGTTAACTTATATAACTTTTGAACTTGTTCCCACATCTGTAAAAATGGCTTTCTATGGTGTTCTTGGAAGATCAAATAAGAATAGCAAATATGAAAGGATCTAGTACAGAGTCTGATTGTCAAAATACGTCTCATTCTGTGTTCCTTTCCTAAGGAAGATTACTAACATCTGCTTTAATACAGGCTGTTTTCATAAGACTTTTTTTAAGTCAAAAGACTGCTCATGTGAAGCTATACATTTTATTTGTCATAATTTTACATCTGGAAAAGAAGATGGCAACCACTCCAGTATTCTTGCTTGGAGCATTCCATGGACAGAGGAGTGTGGCAGGTTTACAGTTCATGGGGTCTCAAAGAGTCAAATATGACTTAGCGACTCTCACTCACTCAATTCCACATCTTTATTATTAGCTCCTTCTAGCTTTTTGTACATTGGAGAAGGAAATGGCAACCCACTCCAGTATTCTTGCCTGGAGAATCCCAGGGACAGAGGAGCCTAGAAGGCTGCCGTCTATGGGGTCACACAGAGTCGGACAGGACAGAAGCGACTTAGCAGCAGCAGCAGCTTTTTGTACGAGTCTCCTTTTCAATAATTATTTCATTTATTCCATATTTACTATTTCTAACAAAATGTAAGAGTTTCTTTCTTGTAAAAAGTCTTAAAGAAACACGTTATCTACCGAGCCACTACCTGTGGCTTTCTACATTTTAAAAATCATTCAGGTTGTGCCTATAGAAAACAATTTAAATTATTATGGGAAAAAATGTTAGACAAGGAAGGAAAATTAAAATTTGAAGTTATCCCAACCCACCATAATATGTATAAGAAATTCAACGAGCAATACAACAAAGAATAAATATAAATTTTAATTTAATATAACTTTCAACTTTCTTGAGGAGAAGTCTTTTTTTTCTGTAAAGCTGGATCATTAACCAGACTAGAATATGACCATGAATGCTGCTAAACAGGTACAAACAAAAGGAGTATATTGACCAACCTTCAAAATGTTAAATGAGTATTTTTCCATCGTATACTATACATATTAATAAAATCACAGTAAATAAATTTGAGATCTGTTCAAAATTACACAGGGCAAGTTTTACCTTAGAGTTGAAGAGTGGAATTATCCCTATCTTCAAATTTATTTGCACTTGTTAATTTATTTGATGTTCCTTGATAAACTGCACTTTAAAATTGTCTCCAGTGCTTTTTTCAAAGTATCAAAATTGCAAATGGCTAGCTACTATTTGTAATATTACACTTATTTTCTGGTAGATTATTATAAAATATTAATCATCACAGCAGCATACATTACTTCTGAGTCTAAATTATAAACTCCTATTTTATTGTTTGCATTTTGAAACTTATTTTAAATGATGCAGCAGTTAAAGTGTATAAAATACACTTGCTAAACATTATTTTCCACATCCAAATTACAGCCTCTTGGGCTGATTTTTAAGTGCCACGTACATTTTAAAATCAAAATGTATTGCTGACATTCTTTTAACACTCCCTCCCCATTCACTCTTCCCAAATGCCACAGTTCCTTACTGCTCTGAAAGTACTTATCTGTGCATTCGTCTGGTCTTTCACAACAGCACACTCCAACATTTTGTACTTCAGATCACTCCCCCCAATTAAAGTAACAACTGTTAACTCTTTAAGGTTCCTAACCATATGGAAAACTTGCTGCACTCTTCCTTTCGTTAACTTTAAATCTCATTATAGCAATTCCTCCTCAACGTTTCCTCCCCTTCTAAATTCACTACACCAACACTGCCGCGAAGCAACATGCACCTACAACTCCTTTCTTAAGCTCAAAATAGCAGTTTAGAGCCACTAAAAAAGAATTTAAATGCCTGGTTACCTCGTTTCAGAACCTCATGGGAGCTTTTCATTTGCTTTCCTGTCCTACCTGGACAGTCTATTTCTCTCGACAGTAGCACGGTCCCTTGCTGCCCCCAGCACGAGTGCAACTCACTACAATGTATTTCTTTCACACACCATCATTCCAGTATCCCCCCTCCATTTCAGCCCATCTGTCCCTTGGCGAACCTCTCCATTCCCAAAAGATTTAGTATCCAGGTGCCCACATCTCAAATTAGAATGCCTCTTGTCTGACACTGCTGGAGTTTCAGTATGACTTCCAAGAAAACAGGTAAGCCTGACCGTTACGGTCTCCTCTAACTGTCAGTACTGACTCCCCAACGAATTCGACATTCTCTTGCTTCCTCCCCGTGGAATGCCTACTTCAGGGTAACCCTTTGGCTCGGGGAAGCCCAACCTTGCAACCTCTGCCCCTTGACCTCGTGAGCCCAGCATACCACCTAAGCTTAATTCACACCAAATGAATCCGGTTTGTGTTCTCTTTCAGCCTCCAGCCTCCAAGCCAGATATCAGGTTAGATAAACGCCCACTGGCTCGGCTTGCAGTGCCTCCTCAGCCTGGCCCCTTCCACACACACCCCTCAGCCCGGAGTGACCCGGCTCCTTACCTAGCTTCGACCGGGACTCCTCCAGTTTCTGGATCTGGTTCTCCAAGAAGAGCATCGCCACCGCGAAGGCCACCACCGCCAGCAGCTGCAACTTGGGCGGCATCATAATCCTGAGGAGCCCCATGAAACCCGCTGCTCGGGATCAAGACATACCGCGGGGGGCGGGGATCGGGGCCCTGGGGGCGAGGGAGACGCCGGGAGGAGCCCACGGAGCAGGGAGAAAGGCAAGAAGAGCGCGACAGCCAGAGAACCACCGCAGCGACCCCCCTTCTCGCGTCCCCAGTCCCCCGCCCCCAGGCGCCAGCAGCAACGCCGCCGGTGCCCGCTTCTCCTCGACCGACTCCACGGCCGACTCCCTCCAAAAGCCCGTGCAGCAAACACAGCGCGAAGCAGCTGCCGGGCTCTCGCCTCCTTCTACTGCCTCAGTCCCCGACCCCCGCGCCTGCCTTCCTAACCGCCTCCTTCTCTTCCTTCCTCCCCTCCCTCCTTTGCTCGCGGCCGCGCGCTTCTCCGCCAGCGCTGCGGCTGCGGCTGCGCCGCCCTCGGCCCCGCCTCCTACCCATCCCCTCTCTGCCTCCACGCGCACGCCTCCACGTACGCTGCTCGGCAACCAGAGGCTCCGCCCTCTACTCCCTTTCGGTTGAGCTTATTGGACCGAAGAACTCCAGCGCTTCGCTCTTGGTGCGTGTCACGGTTGGTTTCTTTTGCTGTAGGTGTCAACCATATCGGCATTCGATTGGGTAAACTTGGAGAAGGAGGCAGGCCGAAACTGGCGAAGGCGGGGCTTCTTGACTGCTTAAGGAAATGTCGTGAATGAAAGGAGGGAGCCCGGGAAGCACAGATTTGAGGAGTTTAGGGAGATGCCTGATGTGAGCTATCGAAAGGACCCAGGGATTTCACATTTACATCAAGTGTAAAGTTTTTGCTCACCTTTAAGCTTACATATGCCCGTAGTTAATGCCCATCTCCTCAGAATAAGAGACTTGATGGCAGCGGCCTTTAGCAGCCTGTTTTGGATCAGGCACTGGAGAAGACGCCCCTAGCAGAGGGGTCTTCTGGGCAGCCGGAGACCTACGGAAGGTGGCAGTGATGGCGGCCTGGCCGGATGGATGGCTTGGCCCGGCGTTTGGGCTGCGACTGCTGCTGGCGACCGTGCTTCAAACGGTGAGTGGAGGTCACCTCTGCTGCAGCCCCAGGGCGAGCGACAGGGATTGCGCTAAGGAAGACGGAATATTCGGTCGCTTTTGGGAGACACAGCTGAAACGAGTGGGCTCCCCCAGCGGTTGCTGCTGCTGGAGTGCTACGTGGCTTTATTACGCGTTTGAAGATTATCTTTCCCCGCCCTGGGTTTCTAGCAGTTCCTTCTGACCTGAGACTTTCTTGAGTAGTCTGTAAGACACACTAAGTTTTGCAAAGAAATGAAGATTGTTTTTAAATTGGCAGAAATGCAAGGAACTGTCGTCTTTATGACAAAGCTTCCTTTCAAGTCTTAGAGGAAAGCCCTCAAGTCTTTGGTCCAGGGTACACTTCCTTTTTACTTCTTTCTGTCATTTATTTGTGGTCTCTGTAAGTCTTAGTCTTTTACCTCTGTTCTCTGGCCGCTGGGTACACCTCAGTATCATTTATGGTTTTTAAATAACACTGTTGCAATAAAAGGAGCTACTCCATACTAAAACATAATTTATTCTTGAAATTGATTTTCTAAAATGATAGCTTTCATCTCGCTTAGAATCGATTGTTGTCTAACTAAGTTTTTCTTTTTTTCGTTTTTATCCATTAACAGAAGAGATACCTTCTTTATATTTGAATGGGGAGAGGCTAGTTTCGACTTATTTTCCTGTTCACTCACAAACTTTAGTTCGTTTAAGTGTGAATAATGAAACTTTTTAATAGGCACCATACTTGGAGTTTTTACAAGTGTCTTTTATCAGCCTAATTTTTCAAGTGTTCTTTATATTGAGTCTGCTGAGTATTCTCCTAGAAATCTGGTTTAATTAATTTACTCAGGGTTTGGAGGATTGAGGGTCTATACGGAAGGCCTTCACAAACACTTGGGTTTTTCTTTCATTAAGGAGTTTAAAGAGCTTGCCTGTTTACTTTTATAGCCTTACCTGAAAGGTGGATTCCTTACTTCTCTCATTAACTTTATAATACTTCATTATTCAGTCATTTGGTGCCTTAGAAATTACTGGAAGACCCCTTTCTAAACTTTGTACTCAAGAGTTTTTTTGTCAGTCTTACATAATTTGTATTCACCACCATGAAAAGATAGAGTAACATTTCAATTTGACTTCTTCTGATCTCATTATCTCTTTAACTGTTTGATTATCTGTGGCTGTGTAAGCACCCCCTATAGTGGCTTAAAATAATGATTTCTCATGATTCTATGTGTCTGTTGAGCAATTTCTGTGTTGATTTCCTTTGGCTTCATTTATACCTTCCCTGGTGCCCTTGGCTCAGACGGTAACGCGTCTGTCTACAATGTGGGAGACTTGGGTTCGATCCCTGGGTCATGGATTGGGAAGATTCCCTGGAGAAGGCAATGGCAACCCACTCCAGTACTCTTGCCTAGAAAATTCCATGGACGGAGGAGCCTGTTGCAGGCTACTGTCATGGAGTCGCAAAGAGTTGGACATGACTGAGCGACTTCATTTTCTTTCTTTTCTTTTATAAGGTAAGGGTAATACCTCCTCTTTCATAGGAGGATAAGATTAAATGAAATAATGAGGTAAAGTGTTCAGCAGCACTTTACAAAGTATCTGGTGCCTTGTAAGAGCTTGTCATGGCTTGTCATAATGTTTCTGGTACTTATTTTCTTGGAGCTAATCTGTAAACCCATGTATTTGCTTTTATCTCAGATTTGAGTCTTTTCAGAATTACTATGTGAGAACCCTGTGAGTTTTCTAAGTAAAGAGACAAGTAATCATGTGAATGTGTAAGTAGTAAAATGTATAGTAATACCAGACTTTTGCCCAAAGGGGTAGTGTTGCATTATAGTTATTACAGTTTGTCCGCCAACAACCCTCATGTTTTTAAAGAACTCAATAACACCAGAAAAATAAATGAATAACGCATAGTTTCTTAGCCTGTCAATCCTACTTAAAATTGGAGAAAGTTGTAAACTGTTAAGTGGTTATCCCAGTCAGGGTTATCCCACCCTGTCCTTAAAATCCATGTCTTTCTTACAAGAGTGGCTAATTATTATAAAATTTAGAGGAATTCCCTAGTCATCCAGGCCTCCGTGCTTTCACTGCCAAGGGCACAGTTCAGTCCTTGGTTGGAGAAAAAGATTCCATAAGTACTGTGACAGAGCCAAAAATAATAATAACAGTAAAACAAAAAATAAAATGTAATATTTGACCTTACTGTGTACATTTAAATGCTGTTCAGTTAGTTTTATGTAATAAAAAGATGGGTGGGTGTAATTTATAGTTGAACTATATTATTTAGCATTTTGTACTTATAAAGTGCTTTAAAATATGTTCTGATGTTCTTATTTGAGTCAAAGCCTCAAGTCTACAAAAAATGAATTATGGTAGAAAAAAAGATTCATGAAATTAACGATACCTTTTATCTCCCCTACACTTATCTCTTCTGCTGCTGCTGCTGCTAAGTCGCTTCAGTTGTGCCGACTCTGTGCAACCCCATAGATGGCAGCCCTCCGGGCTCCCCCATCCCTGGGATTCTCTAGGCAAGAAAACTGGAGTGGGTTTCCATTTCCCTCTCCAATGCATGAAAGTGAAAAGTCAAAGTGAAGTCGGTCAGTCGTGTCCGACTCTTAGCGACCCCATGGACTGCAGCCCACCAGGCTCCTCCGTCCATGGGATTTTCCAGGCAAGAATACTGGAGTGGGGTGCCATTGCCTTCTCCACACTTATCTCTAACCCATGTCTATTATAATGATTTAAATATAAAGTGTCTTTGTTTTCACAGTGGAAGGTAGGAATAATTCTAACATTTATTAAGTACTCACTGTATACTGGACAGGATACTAGATGCTTTCTGTACTTTCTCCTTTAATCCTCCAAACTCTGTGAAGTAAGTGGTAATTATTCCTATTCAGAAATAAGGTTGCTCTGAGTTGGTATTTGAATCAGGATGTCATCAGACTCAAATACGTTTTGCATGTTCACTCTCCCTGTCAGTAGGTGCTCAGTAAATGCCATGATTTTTACATTTGAGATTCTTATTTTGTAAAACATGCTTTGGTAGCAGTTTCTTACATTTGTTTAGCAGTTCACTGTTTCAAAGTGATTTCACTTTTATTGCCTGTTTTAGTTACCATGGCTGCAAAACAGATCACCCTGAAATTTAGTGGTATAAACCATTGTTTATTTTAACCCAGATTCTATGGGTTAGCAATTCAGACAGGCATGACGGCGTGGCTGTGTGCTCCACGGTGTCTCAGACCTCAGCCTGAGACTAAAGACTAAAGTGTGAAGACTTTTTACTCACACATCTAGTGGTTGATGCTGTTTGTCAGCTGGAGGCCTCAGTTGTTCTCTGCATGGGCCTCTCCACATTCTCTCTGTAGTTTAGGCTATCTTATAGCATGGTGGCTAAAAGTTGAGTATTTTAGAGAAACACAGACACGGCACCTGCAAGCCCTAGTCAAGCAGAGGTGGTTTCCTTTTTTATGGCCTACCTTCAGAAATCACATAATTATCACTTCTTGACTCTGTTTGTCAGAATAGTCACAAGCCCCTGCCAGTCACATTTAGGATGATGTATATATTTTGGTGTGGCCATCTTTGGAGAAATAGAAATTAGCCTGTGAAGTAGGTCAAGCAGATCACTTTACAAATAAATAAACTGTATTCAAAGTATTAGTATAGGAGCAAGGGTCTTAGGTCCCTCTGGCTAGACTGGTATACTTGGTCTATTTTGATACATTATGATATATACTGCCCCCATTACTTACATAAGGTAAAGGATGTTTGTATAAGGTATCAAATTAGGATGTTGACTTAATGTAAGGCCAGTGGGATGATTAGCATTTTGGAGGAGTATGCCAGCAATAGTTAAAGTTTTTTTACAATGAGATATGCCATTTGGTTTTATCAACTTGATTAGTTAGCTGGTGGACCAAATCCAGCAATCCTTGTTTTTGTAAGTGAAGTTTTATTGGAACACAGACACACATTCATTTATTACTGTCTGTGACTGATTTTGTGCTACAGTAGCTGAGTTGAGCAGTTCCAACAGAAACTATATAGCCACCCAAGTGAAAGTGAAGTCGCTCAGTCATGTCCCACTCTTTGCGAACCTATGAACTGTAGCCCACCAGGCTCCTCCATCCATGGAATTCTCCAGGCAAGAATACTGGAATGGGTTGCCATTTCCTTCTCCAATAGCCAGCCAAGCCTAACACAATTATTATGGGACCCTTTACATAAAATTTGCAGACTCTTGGTCTAAGAGATCAACCCGTTACAGTCAATCTGAAATTCCCCCTACTTGAGTCTGTGGTTTTGACCAATTCATCTGCTTAAAACACCTGAGAACCAGCATGTGCCTGCATGCTTAGTGGCTTTAGTCATGTCTGACTCTCTGCAATGTTATGGACCTTAGCCCGCCAGACTATGGTATTCTTTCCATGGTATTCTCCAGGCAGGAATACCGGAGTGTGTTGCCATGCCCTCTTCCAGGGGATCTTCCCGACGCCGGGATCAAACTCCCATCTCTTAAGTCTCCTGCATTGGCAGGCAAATTCTTTACCACTAGTGCCACCTGGAAAGCCAAGTGCTGGAAATACAAAGAAATAACTTAATGCTTGCCCTTGAAAGAGTTCACAGTATTATTGGGAAATCAAACAATCATAGGTTTACATAGTACAGTGTCATGAGTGTGCTGTTTTACAACTATGCATAAATTTCTTAGAAAAGATAGTGGCTAAAGATTGGAATCTGCTGCTTCTCAGAGAAGGCTTCCTAAGAAAACTGATACTGATCAAGTTCTCGGATTAAGCAGAATTTAACAAGGTGGAAAGGTATAAAAGAGCCTAGCATAAAAAATGAGCAAATAAATGTATGTTTGAGTAAGGGTTTTATATTTTTAGGTACTATAAAGAATCCACTATAGCTGAAAAGTAGAATGGGATTGGAGGTGTAATGAGAAGTAGTACTAGCTGACCGTTTAAGCCACTGAGGTAGGAAAAGATTTGGGAGTTCTTTTAGAGAGACTTGAGGCTTGAGAGCTCTTTGAATTGTCAAAACTTAATTGATTGGTTCTTGGTTAGTTCAGTTCAGTTGCTCAGTCATGTCCGACTCTTTGCAACCCCATGAACCACCAGCACGCCAGGCCTCCCTGTCCATCACCAACCCCCAGAGTCCACCCAAACCCATGTCCATCGAGTCAGTGATGCCATCCCACCATCTCATCCTCTGTTGTCCCCTTCTCCTCCTGCCCTCAATCTTTCCTAGCATCAGGGTCTTTTCCAATGAGTCAACTCTTTGCATCAGGTAACCAAAGTATTGGAGTTTCAGCTTCAACATCAGTCCTTCCAGAACACCCAGGACAGATCTCCTTTAGAATGGACTGGTTGGATCTCCTTGCAGTCCAAGAGACTCTCAAGAGTCTTCTCCGACACCACAGTTGAAAAGCATCAATTCTTCGGCGCTCAGCTTTCTTCACAGTCCAACTCTCACATCTATACATGACCACTGGAAAAACCATAGCCTTGACTAGACGGACCTTTATTGACAAAGTAATGTCCCTGCTTTTTTTTGGTTCTAAGAATAGTGAAGAATGTGGAGTCTAGGTTGATTGACCTGGATGACTGGGTAGTCAGGGAAAATGGGACCATTTTGCTAAGATATTCTGAATATGAATACATTGGAAGGCATAGATTTTTAAAAAATGTATCACTGTTGGAGAATTTGAATTTGCAGTGCCTATATATCTAAATGAGAAGATGTTGGAACCTTGACGCTTAAGAAAAAAGACTTGAGAGTTTTTAATAAATGGATATTTGAAGCTATGGAAAAGACATAGTTCCCCATGGAAAATATGCAAAGAGAGAACTAAAAATAGAAATGGGAAACATTTAGGAGATGCATAGCAGAAGGAGGGGAGGGCAAGCAGATCCCAAGTTCTTGAAATGAAAATTCATTTTTCTTTAAGATATGTATGTATGTATATCACAAAGAAATAATATATGATCTTTTTTGTGAATCCATGTTTTAGCCAAGCTGCAATATGACAAGTTTTTAAGGAAAAAGAAAAAAATGGGGGGAGATGGGAAGAACCAAAGACTATAAGGTTAAAGAGTTTAAAAATAATTTTAAAATTGTCTCCAAATGAGGAGTTTCAGTAACTCCATAGTATGTGTGTTAGATTTTGACAACTGTAGCTTGTTCTTTTTGGAAGCTTTGTAATGTAAAAATTAATTTTTCCCCCCTTATTTTTTGTTTTCAGGTCTCTGCATTGGGAGCAGAGTTTTCCTCAGAGTCTTGCAGAGAGTTAGGTTTCTCCAGCAACTTGCTGTGCAGCTCCTGTGATTTGCTTGGACAGTTCAACCTTCTGCAGCTGGATCCTGACTGTAGAGGGTGCTGTCAGGAAGAAGCACAATTTGAAACTAAAAAGGTACTGCTTTCTAGTATCTCTCTTCCATTAGATGATTTAGTTGAGATGAAGTAAAATGTTAAATTGCCTAATCAACCTAACTACAAAGAAGTCAGCTTCTACATTTTGTAGTTTTAGAAACTCAACTGATTTCTTGCTTGGGGCCTTAGATCAGTCAAAGCAAATGAGGTGGAAAAGTATGATTATAAACCAATAGACCATCCTACCATGGCTGTGCTGTCCAGTCTTCCTTCCTTTTGGCCACAGGAAGCCAAAGAATAATTAACTAGATGTTTTTATTCAGTTACAATAGGAACCCAGTTTTACAATGAAATTTGAGATGAAAGTAAAGCACCTATTACATGCACATAATTGTCAACATAAGTTATAACTTTTAATCTGGTTAACTAAAGAATATGGTCTATTAATTTGCACACCTGTTACTAATATTTCCTGATACCTACTCTCACATTTAACACCTAAAGATGACCAAGACTAGGTATCCAGTAAAATCTGCTATGGTTTTACCCACTGTTCAAATTAACAGTAAACTTGCTCAGTGTTTAAATCTTTTCATTAGACCTGTAGATTAATTTAAAAATTATCATGAAAAGGTCACTTATATCATCCAAATCAAGCTGAATTAATGAAGTCCCTGTGTTTGAGAAAAAATGTCGACATCTCTCTGCTTTGTTTCCTTTTAATATTCTTTCAGTTTTACTTATTGAATCCTGTTTGAGACATCATGGTTTATAAAGCTTTCAAATAGTATCTTCTCATTATTAGGTAGTAAAGGTTTATTTCTAACAGTGAGTACAGTTTTTATAGGTTTGTAAGAAAAACAAGCTGACACGCTTTAATGTCAGTATTCAACCAAAAGTTACATTTGATTTCTCATTTGAAAACCTGAAATTCCTGTGTCCCAGATATGGCTTCCATGTCTAAAATGGCTTTCACTTTCTTGGTTCACATATACCCATAATATATTTTTATAAACGTTTAGAAGATTCCCATATATAAAAGTTAGTCTTTATTGCAAGTAAGTAAAATCTAAGCAGATTTTTAAAACTTGATTTTAAATAGACTTAAGACATAGGACCTAATTAGTAGGCTCCTTCCTTCTTGTTTTCTGTTCTGTTTCTTCAATCATATATTCACATGAGACAAGTGGCTGCAATGTGATTCATCCTCTCATCTTTAAGCTGCTTTCTATGATCTGTACAACCACTTGGCCAACGATAATTGTTTCCAGAGACACCAAACTGATGAACAACAAGGGGTGTTTTAAAAGAAATAATCTTTGTCACACACCCGCTTTGTAATCAAGTATAAGCTGAGAAAGTCTAGCCTTTGACTGATGTCAAATATGCCTAAACTATAAACTGCTGCTAAGTCGCTTCAGTCGTGTCCAACTCTGTACAACCCCATAGACGGCAGCCTACGAGGCTTCCCTGTCCCTGAGATTCTCCAGGCAAGAACACTAGAGTGGGTTGCCATTTCCTTCTCCAAAACTATAAACTAAGTGCATATAAAAGCTGTTTTTACTTAATTGCCCTTTCTCAGTAATTCTTTATAATATACAAGTTTTGTGAGGTTTTTTTTTTTTAAGCCACACCGTGCCACATGCAGAATCTTAGTTCCTCAGCCAGGGATCAAACCCATACCCCCTGTAGGGGAAGTGCAAAATCTTAATCACTGAACTGCCAAGGAAGTCCCTGTGATATAATTTTAGTAGAACCAAACTTCAGTCACACACTTCTCAAATTAATCATATTCCTGTTCAATTTTCATTATTAATTGAGCTGTGTTTGATATTTTGACATTTTGCAGCAGTTACAGCTCAGCATTATCCGTGGGGAAATAGGCCAGTGTTTAATACATGCCTAACTAATCACACAAACTGAAATGTTTATTATATCTAGGTGCAAGTGAGCCTATATCCTAATATACCTTTTATACTGTACCTGTTTCTTCTCAACTCCTTGCCTGTAATCTATAAGATGTACTCTCATTAAGTATTTGCTAGGACAGTGTTTCACAAAATCAGTGAAAGATTTTCTTTAAGAGGCCTGGTGAAACCAAAACTCTTAAAATTGTAGTATAAATATAAAAGTATGGCAGGTCAGGCAAGCTTCCATGTAGATATAAACCACATTCTTACATAAAAGTGGTATCGGAGAAGGCAATGGCACCCCACCCCAGTACTCTTGCCTGGAAAATCCTATGGACAGAGGAGCCTGGAAGGCTGCAGTTCATGGGGTCGCTGAGGGTCAGACATGACTAAGTGGCTTCACTTTCACTTTTCACTTTCATGCATTAGAGAAGAAAATGGCAACCCACTCCAGGTTCTTGCCTGGAGAATCCCAGGGACAGCAGAACCTGGTGGGCTGCGGTCTGTGGGGTCGCACAGAGTCAGACACAACTGAAGTGACTTAACAGTAGCGTGCTTAATATAATCTGTACAGTACTACTCTCTGGATTATTGGTACATAATCATAGGTGGTCATGTATGGATGTGAGAATTGGACTATAAAAGCTGAGTGCCAAAGAATTGATGCTTTTGAACTGTGGTATTGGAGAAGACTCTTGAGAGTCCCTTGGACTGCAAGGAGATTGAACCAGTCCATCCTAAAGGAAATCAGTCCTGAATATTCATTGGAAGGACTGATACTTTGGCCACCTGATGCGAAGAACTGACCCATTTGAAAAGACCCTGATGCTGGGAAAGATTGAAGGCTGGAGAATGGGCTGACAGAGGATGAGATGGTTAGATGGCATCACCAACTCAATGGAAATGAGTTTGAGTAAACTCTGAGTTGGTGATGGACAGGAAGGCCTGGCATGCCACTATCCATGGGGTCGCAAAGTGTTGGACACAACTGAGTGACTATACTGAGCTGAACTGAATCATAGGTAACAATATACATAATAGCTTTCCTGTCTCATTCAACTCTGGCTTAAGGCTTAATTTTGAAATTATAGTTTAATTTAGTTCTACTTTAACGAAAGTAAAAATCTGCAATATATAGACTAGTTTGTTGTCGTTTAGTCACTAAGTCATGTCTGACTCTTGAGACCCCATTGACTGTAGCCCACCAGGCTCCTCTGTCCATGAGATTTCCTAGGCAAAGTTACTGAAGTGGGTTGCTATTTCCTTTTCCAAGAGATATTCCAGATTTGGGGATTGAACCTGCATTATAGATTAGTACCTTATGTCAAAAATATTAAAAATACTTAAACATGGCTGTGTGTAAATCATTGGAAACATAAATTTTGTAGAAGAGGAAATTTGTAGTTTATTTGCAGGACTGTCTTGGCAATTTATAATAAAGAAATGTTACCTGAATACTCATTTTGGTTCTGTCTTAGTTGCGTGCTTTATAGGTCTGTTCAGGGATAAAGCTAATCACTTTTCCAATGCATACACTTAGTCAAAAGGCTAAATTTAGCCTTTGATAGGCAAAAACATAAAATTTGCTTTTAAAAAATGTATTTATTCCCAATAAATGCAGAAAATGTCTTCTCAATCCCTTATTCTGCAAGTAGATATTCCTATATTGTTTGTATTTGGTCTTGTTTCTCCCCCACTTTTGATCGTAAAGGACCTAAGTAAACATCACAAATATAACTAGAACAAGGTTTTTTGGTTAGCTGATTTACTACTGTTTTAACTAGTTTTGCTCATAACTGTGTACTTGAGTACAATTTATAAACACATAAGGATATTGACTGAATTATTAAGAGCATACTAATTTGTTGTTGTTTAGTCAGTAAGTCATATTCAACTCTTTTGCTACCCCCATGGACTGTAGCCCATCAGGCCCCTCTGTCCACAAGATTTCCCAGGCAAGAAGACTGGAGAGGGTTGCCATTTTTCTTCTCCAGGGATCGAACCCATGTCTCCTGCATTGGCAGGTGGATTCTTTACCACTGAGCCACCAGGAAAGCCTGTATACTAGTTTGTAACGTAATGTAAAAAAATGGTAAACTAATGAAAGAAAAATGTTTAAATCTTGGTGCTATTAATATTTACTAAGTAGTGTAAGTGATTTCTGCTTTTTGTACATAGAATCTTAAGATGGAAGGGAAGGAACTGTTTACTACTGACTGACTCTTTGCTTGTGGTGGGAAAACATACAACTGTCAGTTCTTGCTTGTTGTATTTTACAGCTTTTCCCACCAGAAAAGGACTAATTCTTCTCCTGTTAACGTTTTTGAAGTATTTTAGACAAGGGTTGTTACTAACTCAGGTTGGGTCACTAACCAGTTACTAGCTATGATTATGGAATAATGTAAGAACTGTCACAAAAGCTGCCACAGTAGCCATGGGAGAAGTTACACCAGGGAGCAGATGGATGACGCGCTCTTAGGTAAAGAACAGACTGGTTTTCCCCCTCAATTACTAAAGTAAACCACTTCTACTTAAGCTGTTTTAAAGATTTCGCTCAAGTGTCCCCTTTGCTGGGAAGTCTTACCCAGTTTCTCCTCTTTAGCCACCACCACTGCCATTTCCAAGTTACATTAAGCTGCACCGAGGTCTTCCCTCATAGCTCTGTCAGTAAAGAATTTGCCTGCAATGCAGGAGACCTGGTTTCGATTCCTGGGTCAGGAAGATCCCCGGAGAAGGAAATGGCAACCCGCTCCAGTATTCTTGCCTGGAGAAGCCCATGGACAGAGGAGCCTGGTGGGCTACAGTCCATGGAGTTGCAAGAGTCAGACATGACTTAGCAACTAAACCACCAACTACCACTGCATTTCCAGAGCACTTAACCATACCTGTGATTTGCAGTTAACTCCATTATATTGTATCTTATAAGTCTAGCTTTCTTTCTCTCCCAGTGTTTTATGCTTTTTGAACTTCATAACTATTTTTTTTATGCTTCTGAATCCCCAGACTTTAGCTTAAATATTTCATAAGTTTTCACCCTTGAATAAGGCTCTTTTTCCTAAGAAATAATACATGAAATTCTGTAGCCAACTTTAGAGTAATTTAGAAGTCAGCCTAAACAGCATTATTCAAAACAGTGGCAAACTTTAAGCTTTAGCCTATCAGAAGCTAAATGCTACTTATGTGTAAAGCATAGAAGGATGAAATGGAGGTTAAGCTAACTGTGTGTGAAATTGTAGTTGCTAAAGAGATTTCACCGTTGCTTAAAATAGATTCACTTTTGTAGTGTGTGTAGCATCAAATCTATGAACTGATTTCTTCAAAGGAAACAAATGTAATTCAACAGGTTATTCTAATATAAAAACACTGTTCAGAAAGTTTGTTTTTTTTTTTTAACTAAATGTTTAGCAACAGTTCAAATTCAATGTAAGAAATCAGTAAGACTCGTGAGTAGTCTTACTACTAAATACTAAAACAATACTAAATAAAGACATAAATTTACTTAATAATAACCTTAGACATTCATTAAGTTCTTACTATATGAAGGTGCTCTTCCAAGGCTTTATATGAAGTAACTTATATAATCCTTAAAACAACTCCATGAGGTAAGTACCATTATCATCTCCATTTCGTAGCTAGGTTTGAGACAAGGAGATCTTGCCTAAAGTCATACAGCTAACAAGTGACAGTAAACATGTATGCCATATATTTGTGTAAGAAAAGTTTAAAAGTTTCTTTTGTGCAGTTATTCAGCTGAACTGAAAATAGTTTAAATTTATTTTTTATATTTTCTATATGGGGCATTTCATCTGCCTTTAATATGAAAAATAAATGTAGTCAGTTTTCTTAGGTATTTACAAATCAGAATCAGCTAAACATATTAAAACGTTCTATCACATTTACAGATTGTAATATTTATAAGGAAAGTAAACTCTTAAGATAATCATAATCAATTTCCAGGCTGTCTTATAACTGCATTTCTTTTAGACATGCCTACTTCAGACTCCAAATAAACTTTGTTTATATACTAAATATTACTTCATACTGTAGGCTCTGAGAATAAGACAAAATAAGACAATAGTCACTGTCCTAGAGGACTTGAAGAAATAGACATGGAAATTGGACTACTGGAATGCATTTGGCAGGATATTCTGTTGGGATAAAACATAATATCCAATAATGTAATTGCTAAAAAAGTTAGAAATTAAAAATTGGAAGGAGGAAGGGAATCAATAAATTTCTTAAAGCTGGCATAATCAAGAACTATAGCTGCAACCATGTTAATCACTATGGAAGTGACCAACAGAAGAACTAAAAACAGACACTAAGAATTCAGAGATAAGTTCTGTAAACAAATGGTATAAAAGCACCACAGAAGAAAGGATATAACCATTTGACAGGTCAGGTAAACATTACCCCTTGCTTATGTAGAAGTTGATGCTTATGATAAATTGGAAAATGATTAGGAGAAGGTCACCTCTGGCAGGAGGAAAAGTATTTGAAAAGGAACAGAGTCATCATGAGAGATGGCCATCTAAGATGAATCAGAGAGCTTATTATGAAGAGAGAGAATAGGTACATAAGTAGGGCCTGTGTGCCTTGATGAGTAGTCTGAACTCTAATCTACAGGCAGGACTATAAACAGTAAATTGACATCAGAGTTGTGTTTTAATAACTTTTGTTGGTGTTGTGAATGATAGTTGAAAGAGCAGAGAGGAGTACCATTGGCAGAAAAAGAACTTAGGATGCCAGCTTCCAAAGGAAAGATGCAGGAAGGAGCTTAAGCTAACACACTGTAGTAAAAATGGAGAAGGGACAGATCTGAAATAGATTTAGGCAATAAGAAACTACAGGATTTATTGACTAACTGGATTGAAATGTGGNGTGAATGATAGTTGAAAGAGCAGAGAGGAGTACCATTGGCAGAAAAAGAACTTAGGATGCCAGCTTCCAAAGGAAAGATGCAGGAAGGAGCTTAAGCTAACACACTGTAGTAAAAATGGAGAAGGGACAGATCTGAAATAGATTTAGGCAATAAGAAACTACAGGATTTATTGACTAACTGGATTGAAATGTGGAAGGGAAGAGTGAGGACACTTTCCAGTGTTTTTATCTCAGAAACTACTAACCTTAACACAAGGCTACAAAAGAATTCCATCTAGCTATGGTTTTTCCAGTGGTCATGTATGGATGTGAGAGTTGGACTGTGAAGAAAGCTGAGTGCAGAAGAATTGATGCTTTTGAACTGTGGTGTTGGAGAAGACTCTTGAGGGTCTCTTGGACTGCAAGGAGATCCAACCAGTCCATTCTGAAGGAGGTCAGCCCTGGGATTTGTTTGGAAGGACTGATGCTAAAGCTGAAACTCCAATACTTTGGCCACCTCATGCGAAGAGTTGACTCATTGGAAAAGACTCTGATGCTGGAAGGGATTGGGAGCAGGAGGAGACGGGGACAACAGAGGATGAGATGGCTGGATGGCATCACTGACTGGATGGACGTGAGTCTGAGTAAACTCCGGGAGTTGGTGGTGGACAGGGAGGCCTGGCGTGCTGCGATACATGGGGTCGCAAAGAGTCGGACACGACTGAGCAACTGAACTGAACAAGGTAGCGACTGAACTGAACTGAACTGAACTGAAAGGCAATGATGGTGGATGGGAAAAGAGACAGCGACAGAGGATAATTTTTAGTAAAGTATACATCCCTTAGTTCCAAACTGCCTTTTCAGTTTTCTTTTTGAAGATAGACGTGTTAAGTTATACTCTAGCAGGCCATGAATTTTTTCTCAGTACCATAATAAGTTCTAAAATAGATAGTATACTCTTCAGAGAGTAGGCAAAAAGTAAAAATGTGTAGACTGGCCTAGTTTCTTTTGTTCTAATTTCACATTGTTGCTCTTCATTTTTGTATACTGTTTAACTTTTGAATTATTGCAGCTCTTTTGGTATCTGTTTTTAAAGTGAAAATACATTAGTGATTAATTTTAATAGAAATCGTTTAATTTGAGCTGGCTTCTATTTTTTATTTCAGATAATTGTAATCTTTCTTGCAAATGATAATAATTGCCTCCTTTTTTATGACAGAGGTGTTCACTATTGGATGATAATGGAAACACGAATTGAATTTTCTTTTGAAAAGCAGCTTTTCCTGCTTTAATATGAAAAATAGTGTAGTTAATGTATTTTTAGATATTTACAAATCAGGATCTGCTTCTAAGCATATTAAAACATTCTGTCACATTTGCAGATTGTAATATTTAAAAGGGAAATAAATCCTTAAAGTAATTCATAATCTATCTCCAGGCTGTCTTACAGCCACATTTCCTAGACATAACTACCTCAGAGTCATTTTGGCACATTCATGTTCATTTTTTGAGACTACTGAACGGTTATTGAATTGTTTTTAACAAGATCTCAGTCTCAGATTTTCAAATTAACAGAAATATAGGTTATACTTTTCAAACGCTTAGGAGCAAAAATTAATTAATTTTTTATTATTAGTGAATTTTTTATACATTGATTTTTTAATTGAGTACTTACACTTAATTGTTTGCCATTTTCTTTATTTATACATATTACCAAGGGGCTAGTTGGGTTTGTTTTAAACTGTTTACCTTTAAGATATTCAAGCTTAGGGTCATTTTTACCATTCTCTGGATATTTTGGCCTCAGGAAATATAGTGGCATTATGTCATTATTCTTTACATTGTGTGATATTCCCTAGATATTAGTAGAATTGAATATATTGTTCTCAAACTATACCCTGAATTATTCATACTTATAGCTGAAGTGTGTATGGGAATGTGTGTGCTCTATATCTGTGAATATATTTGCTTCTAGGTGGAAATCTAATCGTTATAGTCTTAACCTCTTGGTGATGAAATTCTCCTTGTTTTGGGTGTATATGCAAATTCTGTTTCTTATCACAGTATTGAAAGAGGCTTTGTTCTTATCCTCAGATTTCATAGTTAGAATGGTCTAATTTACATTGTGGTGATGTCAGAGAAATTTTTTTTTTTTTACATTTTCATTGAGCTTTTTAGTGGAACAGTGATTGTATCTTTATGAAAAGACTCCCTCAGCATACTCTTATTTTCTTCAGAGCCTAATTTAAGGTAGATGTTACCTAGCTTGTTTTTAACGTAGGGGAAGCTTCCTTAAACACAGGCATTGTTTTATATTTTTGCGGAGTTTGGTAGAAAACACCTGAAAATGAATAGTTTTATCTCAGGCATATGATTTTAGAGCATTATATTTACGGTGCTAAAATTGTAAAACCCAACTTATTTCTCTAATCCTTTGTATTCGTTCATTGTTCCTATACAAGAATGCCATCAGTCACATTGTGTATGAAACTGTTAATAAATATACCATTTGCCTTATACACTTAAGGTAACTTAAACTGATATCTTGACAAAAGCTTACTATAAGATCACAAATACTTAGTACTCTAGTTATTTGCTCATGTGTAGTTGCAGCTTTTTGTTTCTAGCATTACAGGCACTTTAAAAAATATTAGAAAAACAAGAATGATTTTGATAAATAATGAATTAAAATTTATAACATCAGCAGATCCCTAGACATAGTTTTAGTTGTAAACATTTTCTCTGAGAATTAACTAANTACAGAAAGGAATTTTAAAATAATGTACAACTGAGATAGCAAGTAGATTTTCACTTCTTGAGTGATGCCTAGGATTATGTTACCTCTGAGTTTTACTGGAAGGAATACTGATTGATTAGCACTAACTTCATCAATTTACTCATTTATAAAATGGGTTAGTAGGCGATACAAAATCAGTTAATATCTACCTTATTGGACTGTTTTAAGAATTGAATAACAATGACTTTCTAGCATTTGACTCTCTCTTCCCTTCACTTGTGTGAACAGGTTTTTTAATTCTCCTTTTTTAGCATCTCATCTACCACCCAAACTTCAGATATTGGGGTCAGTCACAGTCTTGTTCTTATTTTCACTTTTTCTTACTCTCTTAAACAGTGTCCCACTCCCTCAGTTTCTACTGCACTGTTCACCTGGTGACTCCCAATTTATGTCTTTAACTCAAACCATTCTTTTGTTTATCACCACACTTCAGACTGAACTGACATTTCTACCTAGGTGGTCTCATAGTATCTTAAACCAACATATGTATATGTCACCCGGGGGTCTTGTTGAAATGCAGAGTATAATTCTGTAAATTGGGTTTATATCCCAAGATTGTGCTTTTCTAACAGTCCTATAGATTGTGGCCTACATTTTTAGTTGTTCAGTTGCTTAGTCGTGTCCTACTTTTTGCACCCCAATGGACTGCACCATGCCAGGCTTCCCTGTCCTTCACCATCTCCCAGAGCTTGCTCAAATTCATGTCTGTTGAGTCTGACTCCATCCAACCATCTTGTCCTTTGTTATCCCCTTCTTCTGCCTTCAATCTTGCCCTGCATCAGGGTCTTTTCTAATGAATTGGCTCTTCACATCAGGTGGCCAAAGGATTGGCACTTCAGCATCAGCCCTTCTAATAATATTCAGGATTGATTTCCTTTAGGATTGACTGGTTGGATCTCCTTGCAGTCCAAGGGACTCTCAAGAGTCTTCTCCAACACCACAGTTCAAAAGCATCAATTCTTCAGCACTCAGCGTTCTTTATAGTCCAACATCCATACATGATCACTGGAAAAACCATAGCTTTGACTAGACAGACCTTTGTTGGCAAAGTAATGTCTCTGCTTTTTAACACAGCATCTAGGTTTGTCATAGCTTTTCTTCCAAGGAGCAAGCATCTTTTAATTCCATGGCCGCAGTCACCATATGCAGTGATTTTGGAGCCCAAGAAAATAAAGTCTCTCACTGTTTCTATTGTTTCCCCATCTATTTGCCATGAAGTGATGGGACTGGATGCCATGTTCTTCATTTTATCAATGTTGAGTTTTAAGCCAGGCTTTTCACTCTTCTCTTTTACCTTCATCAAGAGGCTCTTTAGTTCCTCTTCACTATCTGCCAAAAGGGTGGGGTCATCTGCATATCTGAGGTTATTGATATTACTCCCAGCAATCTTGATTCCATCTTGTGCTTCATCCAGCCCAGCATTTCACATGATGTACAACTGTTTGAATTTGTTAAAAATCCATATTTTGGAAGCCTCATTATCTTAGAGGCTGCAGTGGTCCAAAGGGGTTCCTGAGAAAAGGACTGCCTGACTGGTGGGTGCAGATACTGGGCTGACAATAGGACTGCTTTTTACTTTATAATTGAGGTCTAGAATGATCGATTTCTTAGAAATTTTGAGTTTATTTTCTTCTGCTTCCATGTGGAGGAGACAGAGATCATGACCTCAACAAGGAAAGATAGCTCCATTCAGTCCTGCCCACAATTTGAAGGACACACACTTTAATTTCTCATTTCCACTTTCCCAGCCCCTGGTGGCCACTATTCCACTATTCCTGCTTTCTATTCCAGTGGATTTTCTGACTCCAGATAAATAGAATCATAACATGAGGTCTTTTGTGACTGACTTCTTTCACTTAATGTGTTTTTGAGATTCATCATATTGTAGTGTATTTCAGAACTTAATTCCTCTTTATGGCTAAATAATATTCCTTTATGCAGTTGCCTGGGTGCTTCCCTGGGGGCTCAGATGGTATAGAATCTGCCTGCAATGGAGGAGACCTGTGTTCAACCCCTGGGTCAGGTAGAGCCCCTGGAGAAGGAAATGGCAACCCACTCCAGTATTCTTGCCTGGAGAACTCCATGGACAGAGTAGCCTGGTGGGCTATAGTCCGTGGGGTCGCAAAGAGTTGGACACGACTGAGGTGCAGCTAACACTGTACACTCTGCATATAAGTTAAAAAGCAGGGTGACAGTATACAGCCTTGACATACTCCTTCCCCAATTTAGAACTAGTCTACTGTTCCATGTCCAGTTCTGTTGCTTCTTCACCTACATGTGGGTTTTGCAGGAGGCAGGTAAGGTAGTCTGGTATTCCCATCTCTTGAGGAATTTTCCATAGTTTGTTGTGATCCACACAGTCAAAGGCTTTAGTGTAGTCAATTAGCAGAAGTAGATGTTTTTCTAGAATTCCCTTTCTTTTTCTATAGTCCATTCAGTGTTGGCAATTTAATCTATGGTTCCTCTGCCTTTTCTAAATCCAGCTTGTACATCTGAACGTTCTTAGTTCACCTACTGTTGAAGCCTCATTTGGAGAATTTTGAGACAGACTTTGTGAGCGTGTGAAGTGAGTGCAATTGTGTGGTAGTTTGAGCATTCTTTGGCATTGACCTTCTTTGGGATTGGAATGAAAACTGACCTTTTCCAGTCCTGTGGCCACTGCTGAGTTTTCCATATTTGCTGGCATATTGAATACAGCACTTTCACAGAATCATCTTTAGTATTTGAAATAGATCAGCGGGAATTCCATCATCTCCACTAGCTTTGTTCCTCGTGATGCTTCCTAAGGCCCACTTGACTTCACACTCCAAGATGTCTGGCACTAGATGAGTGATCACACCGTTGTGGTTATCTGGGTCGTTAAGATCTTTTTTCTGTAGCTCTTCTGTGTATTCTTGCCACCTCTTCCTAATATCATCTGTTTCTGTTAGATCCATACCATTTCTGTCCTTTATTGTGCCCATCTTTGCATGAAATGTTCCCTTGGTTATCTAATTTTCTTAAAGAGATCCCTAGTCTTTTCCACATTGTTTACTGAGGAAGGCTTTCTTATCTCTCCTTGCTATTCTTTGGAACTCTGCATTTAGACGGATATATCTTTCCTTTTCTCTTTTGCCTTTTTCGTCTCTTCTTTTCTCACCTATTTGTAAGGCCTCCTCATACAGTCGTTTTGCCTTTTTATATTTTTAGTAGAGAGGCCTTAAACCCAGCACATTCAAAAGTTAAATTAATCCTCTTCTCTAAAACTACACTGTCTTCACTATTTCCACAAATGGCAGTATCATCAAGCAAAAGTATTAGCATGAAACCCAAGACTCATGATTAATACTTCTTGCATACTTTATACCCAGCTAGTCACCAAGTTGTGTCTCTTCCTCCTCCTTAATAACCTTCATATCTTACTCCTTTGGCCTATTCTGTGATTTTAATCAGCCCTTAGCATCTTTATCTGAAAGAATTAGTTACTTGTTACCTGGCCTGCCTGGTTTTTTTCCCTTTTCTTACTTCTCTTCTCTCTCCTACTCAACTACCAAAACGACCTTTTCCAGAAGACAGATTTGATTATGTGAACCTCTTATTTAAAATTCTCTGTGGTTCCCCATCACATAGAGAATAAATGTCAAACTCAGCATTATAAACAAGACCTATCATGACATGGACTGTCTTTTCTAGGTTTATGTCTTTCGTTTACATGCAGAACTCTTGCAGTTCTCTGAACTCTGACCTCTAAGTCTGCACACACTCCATATTCTTCCTGACTTATGCTTTTTGCCCATTCTTGTGATGAGCCCCTATTCATTCAAAAGTCAATTCAAACATTATTTGGGGATTACTTTTGCACAGAATTTTTCACTCTCTGCATTGTGTTCCATAGCATTTCCCGCATAATATTTTAATGTATTTATTTGCTTTACTGGTCTTCTGCCTCTACCAAACTTTGTTGTTCAGTCACTAAGTCATGTTTGACTCTTTGCAACCCCATGGACTGCAGCTCCTATATCTTCCACTGTCTCCCAGAGTTGGCTCAAATTCGTGTCCATTGAGTCGGTAATGCTATCTAGCCATCTCATCCTCTGCCGCCCCCTTCTCCTTTTGTCTTCAGTCTTTCCCAGCATCAGAAGCTATCTAGTGAGTTGGCTATTCACGTCAGGTGGCCAAAGTATTGGAGCCTCAGCTTTAGCAACAGTCCTTCCAGTGAATGTTCAGGCTTGATTTCCTTTAGATTTGACTGGTTTGATCTCCTTGCAGTCCAGGGTGCTCTCAAGAGTCTTCTCCAGCACCACAATTCAAAAGTATCAATTTTTCGACATTCAGCCTTCTTTATGGTCCAGCTCTCATATCCGTACACAATTACTGGAAAAGCCATAGCTTTGACTATACCGACCTTTGTCAGCAAACTGATGTCTGTACTTTTTATTACACTATCTAGGTTTGTCATAGCTTCCCTTCCAAGGATCAAACATCTTTGGATTTCATAGCCTCAGTCACTATCCACAGTGGTTTTGGAGCCCAAGAAAATAAAATCCATCACTGCTTCCACTTTTTCCTCTTCTCTTTGCCTTGAAATGATGGGACCAGATGCCATGATCTTCATTTTTTGAATGTTGAATTTCAAGCCAGCTTTTCAGCTCTTCTATTTCACCATCATCAAGAGGCTCTAGTTCCTTTTCACTTTCTGCCACTAGAGTGGTATCATCTGCATATCTGAGGTTGTTGGTATTTCTCTAGGCAAAACAGGTTGGTCTGGTATTCTCATCTCAGTTTGTTGTGATCCACACTAGGCTTTAAGCATAGTCTGCGAAGCAGAAATAGAGGTTCTTCTGGAGGAACTCCTTAAAGTTCAGTTTTTAAATTTTTTACCACTAATATACTCCCAGTCATCCTAACACTGTACCTCATATTAAGGGGAATTCAGATATTTATTGAAAGAATGAGTGTATTTACTAAAGTTACCCAATTCAAGGGAGGTTCCACTTTTGACAAATGCAAATCTATCTAATAGTTAAAAGTCTATGTTTACATTGGTTATGTACCTTTTATGAATATAGTCTTCAGTAGTCCTTTTCTGACTTTTTTATTCTGATCTGAAAAGTGATAATTTTTTCAGTCTGTCTTGTCTTCATTATTGTACCTCCAGTCTTCTCAGATTCTTTTAATTATTTAAATCGCCATTCTCAGAATGTTTTTAAATGCTTTTAAATTGTCTTGTTGGAAGGACCAAAATAAGTCATGATTTTGCACTCTAGATAGTTTGTATACAATAGTAAATTTTCTTATTTTAGAAATATATGGATTCCCAGTAGTTTCACTGAGCACACTTGAGAATTCAGTTCTCTTGTTGTTGCTGGTGCTCTTCTCTTTGTATTATTGTTTCTGGATACGATAGGACTTTTTTATTTAGACTATGTACTGATTCAAATGTACTTATTTCTAGTCAACAGTAAAATACCTAATTATCATTCCATGTAACTTCGTATGGCACTTCACAAATCTTAATTGTACCTGCTGTAAGCCTTTATTTATTAAATCTTTAAAGCAACAGAGTACATTGTATGACTGCTTCTAATGTGATCAAAGGTACATCATTATATTTAGCAAAGTATATTTTGCTTCACTTGTTTATGATTTCAAAAATAATAGTTCAGACTTTTTTTATTTCTAGACATATCCTTCCTATTACCCCTCAGCCCCACTTAACCTCTTTTGGAAGATAGATTTTTATTTTTTAATACTCTTCAGTTAACTTTGAAGAGCTTCTGAATTATAAGAAGAGTCCTATGACTTTCTAAGCAATGTATATAGCAAATATTTACCCTGACTTCTAGGCAGCTGCACAAATGCCATGCTGATAAGAATCTTAACGAAACTAAATCATTTAACCTGTTTTCTAGTCATTTCTTTATCTTTGATCACTTTAAATTGTTATTTACAAATTTGCCTTGGTAATTAACAAATAGTTAAATGGCCTAAGAATATTTTCTTGAAATAGGGACTGAATTAATCTCTAGGAATCTTCAAACTGATATAATTTAGTTATCTTTAGAACAGCAGAGGGCTTCCCTAGTGATGCAATANTTTAAATTGTTATTTACAAATTTGCCTTGGTAATTAACAAATAGTTAAATGGCCTAAGAATATTTTCTTGAAATAGGGACTGAATTAATCTCTAGGAATCTTCAAACTGATATAATTTAGTTATCTTTAGAACAGCAGAGGGCTTCCCTGGTGATGCAATAGTTGAGAATCAATGTGCAGTGCAGGGGACACCAGTTCAGTCCCTGGTCTGGGAAGATCCTGCATGCTGCAGGGCCAACAAAGGCTGTGTGCCCCAACTACTGAGCCCAAGCACCAGCAACTGCTGAGCCCACGCGCCGCTACTCTGATGTGCACCCAAGAGCTTTTGCTCCACAACAAGGGTAGCCAGTGCTATGAGAAACCCACACACCACAGGTAGAGAGAAGCCCCTACTCTCCACAGCTAGAGAAAGCCTGCACACAGCAGCAAAGACCCAGTCAAAAATAAATAAAAGAAAAAATTTTTAAAAATAAGTAAAGTAGAAAAATAAGTTACTCTGGGATGGTTTTTGCAAGTCTTATATCCTCATATAGTCTATCCTAGTGCTGTGTGTATATAGTAAATATTCACATATCTTTTAAAAGTGTAGTTTACCGCCTGTAAAATGTGTTTAGCCACCTTGGTGTATTTAACGGATATTTCCTTCATTCAAAATTAGGAGCTTGTGGATTTATACATAGCAGAGAGAAGAGAAAAAAACAGATGAAGATAGTCGTTATTTCACTCTCTGTGGGTCATTAAGTGACTCATCTTAATATTTCTTTTAAATTTATCCCTCATTCCAGCCTGTTAAAAATCTTCTTAAAGACAAAGTTATAGCTTTTGTTATAAACACGAAAAATATTTGAGTAGTTCTTTTCTCTAGAGATATTTTTTTGTAGTTGTGAACAAACTGTGTTAAATAATGCTTTGCACAGGTGTGCGTTATAATAGCATTTGCCAAAGGAAAAACCAAAGGAATGATATAAAACCCACAGGAAATCATAAGCTCATTTTCATTTGGGGAGTCAGGAGTATTTGGACAAATCTGAAAGGATGAAGGTAATAGAGAAGACATTCTAATAAGCCAGAATAGTAGAATCAATTTTATTTTGAACTAAATATAGTAGGGGAAATTCAGATGGGATATCTTAATCTCTTCCTACAGTTCTGCAAAACCTTGAAAAGAAAAAGTATTTATTAATTTTTGTTTTGTTGTCCTTGGTGCACATATATAAAGATCTTCATAGTGAAACATGTCTACAGTTCTATTGCTAGTTGATTCTTAGTTTAAAAAATAAGTTCTTGGGACTCCCCTGGCGCTCCAGTGGCTAACTGCACTCCCAATTCAGGGGGCCCAGATTTAATCCCTGGCCAGGAAACTAAATCCCACATGCCACAACTAAGACCCAGTGCAGCCAAATAAGTTTAAAAAAAAAAAAAAAAAAAGATAAGTTCTCAAAAGCATGCCTGTCACTATAAAATCTAATTGGAAACTAATACAAATCATTATAGAGCTGGTATTAAGAACTGTGTGGTATCTAAATGAAACATGTTACTTGTATATTTTTTTAATATATTGTAAAATTTTCTAACTTGGACAGTTAAGATATGATCATTACTAAAGACTTGGTAAAATGTAGATCAACAGTAACCCAGAAAGGAAGATATTTATTTAAAACCTCCCCAAACCCTGTGCTCTAGATAAAACTCCAATTAAAATAGTAGTTATTGTTTTGAACTATTAGGTGTATTGTGCTAAGTATTTTGTATTTTCTCACTTAATTTTTTTTTAATTTCCTTGAATGCTTCCAAGCTTTTTCTTTTGCAGATATATATTTACAGATAAGTATATAAATACATTAATGTAAATATATAAAAACAATGTATCTGTCTTTTTTTAACAACCATGGAAAATGAACTGATCTATAAACCTTTATATGCATTTGTGTGTATATCACTAAATATAGATTAATACAGTTTTTAAATGATTGGATGTGTATGAAACACACACACATGTGAGGTCCATGTTAATTTATTTAACCAATAGCCTTTTACACACTTAGATTATTTTCAGATCCAGACTTGGTTAGCAGGACCTTGTATCTGTGTTTGCCTTATATAGTGTCATTGTTTCCTCAGAATAAAGAAATTCTGACAAAGGTACTTACAGGTCTAAAGAGTATGCACATTTTTAAGACACTGGTTCTTCTCACTAAAAACCCTTTAGGAAGGATGTGCCCATTTATATTTCTCCCACAGCTAACCCTCAGCAAAATGTTCTATACCCCCTCTCTAACCTTAAATATGCTTTTTTAATTTTTGCCACTCCAGATAAGGTTACCTGATTGTTTTGACAGTTCTTGGATTACTTTCTGAGGTTGAACATTTATTTCAAATGTTTAGTGACCACTTGTGTATTTGTATGTTACATATTCCTGTCCTTAGTTCATTCTAGTACCTAGTATTTATTATTAATAGGAGCCCTCTTAAATACTGTCAAATAATTTTTCCCAATTGGTCATCTTTACTTTTTTAGCTTTGTTTCTAGTGGTGTTTTGCTATACTGTGTTTCCATTTTTATAGAGGCACATCTATAAATCATTTTCTTTAGAATCATGTGTAGGAAAAATTTATTTATCCAGGTTGTCTGTGTTAAATGTCTTGGTAATAATACAGATCTTTTTTTTAAACACTTAATCACAGTTCAGATTATGTTATATGATTACTTGTTTAGCATCTTTCTTCCCCACCAGACTATAAACTCCGTAAGAGCAGGAGTCCTGTCTGTTTTATATAGCTTTATCTCTGCGGTCTGCTATACAATAGATATTCAAAAGTATTTATTGCATAATACACACACACACTCCCAGACACATGCATACATAATCTTTTTCTTTCTGTCTGTCTGGCTTGATGGCTTTACTGTATATAAAAATAGAGGTGTTTTTAACTCTTCCTAATCTGTTTCTTTGTCTTATCCATTTTGATAATAAGTATCACATAGTATATTAAATAACAGTGGAACAAATTCTCCCATATTTTACTTTCTCTAAACTACTCTATTCTCAAACATTTACTCTTATATACTCTTATAGAGTTTTGCTGTCATTTTTGTCAGGCCCTTAAAATTCTATTGTAATTTGGGATTTTTATTAACTTGAAATGACATCTTAAAATATTTAGTCTTTCCATTGAAGAAAATGGGATGTCTTTCTACTTGTAGGTGTTTTAACTTCCTTCATTTTCCCATATAGAAAAGAATCTAATTTTTTTATTTGTTGCATTTATTTCTCCTGTCTGTATTGATCTTTATAGTCGCTTGTATCTGGAAGTAAACAATTTGAATCTATTTTTCTTTTCTTTTAAGCTTTCGTCAGGAGTGATAAACCCAAACTATTCAAAGGACTGCAAATCAAGGTAATGTAATTTTAATGTGATCCTTTATTTCCAGTGTTTTTTTTTAATTAAAAAATTACTCATATTTTAAATTAACTTTTATTTTTAGAACAATTTTAAGTTTATAGAAAAATTGATTCTAGAGTTCTCATATACTCCCATCTCCATCCTCCAGTTACCTTATTAACATCCTGCATTGATATACATTTGCAGATGAACCAATATTAATAATTAAGTTAATTTCATAGTTTGCATTAGGACTTATTCTTTGTACAGTTCTAGGAGTTTTAGCAAATGCATAATGTCATATATCCACCATTATAGTATCATACAGAAGTTTCACTGTTCGCAAAACTCCCCGGAGCTCCACACCCCACCCCCTGCCAAACACCTGACAACCACTGACGTTTTTACTGTCTCTAGTATCTTGGCTCTTCCGGATTATCATAGAATTGGAATTATACAGTAGATAGTTTTTTCAGATTTCAGACTTAACTTGATATACATTTATATTTCCTTTGTGTCTTTTCTGTAGCTGGATAGCTCATTTCTTTCTAATGCTGAATAATATGAACAATATTCTGTTATATCATGGTTTGTTTTTCTATTCACCTATGGAAGGACATGGTGGTCGCTTCCAGTTTTTAGCAATTACGAGTAACAGTGCTGTGTACATTTTTATGTAGACATAATTGCCTAGAAGCACAGTTACTGAATCATAGTAAGACTATTGGGCACTTCTTACAAAGCTAAACTGTTTTCCAAAGTAGCTATATTATGCTACAGTCCCTTAATAATAGATGAGAGTTCCTGTTGATCCACATTCATCAACATTAGTTATTGTCAGTGTTTGAATTTTAGCCATTCTAATAAGTGTGTTATCTCATTTTCATTTGCATTTTCTTAATTGAGCATCATTCCACATGCTATTTGCCATCTGTATATCTTCTGTGGTGAATCTGAGATCTTTTGCTCACTGTTTAAAATTTAATTACGGTTAAAAAAAATTTTTAAGAAATTTTCCTGGTGGTCCAGCACTTAAGACCCCATGGGGACACAGGTTTCATTTCTGGTCAGGGAACTGAGATCCTACATGCTGTTCAGTCAAAAATTTAAAAACTTAAAAGCAGTTGGGATGATAAGTTAAATGTTGAGTACAGTTCAATAGTGTTAAATATATCCACAGTGTTGTGCAGTAGATCTAGAATTTTTTCGTCTTGCAGAACTGAAACTCTATATCCATTAAATACTAATTCCCCTCTCTGTCCCCAGCCCATGGCAACAAACTTTGTTTCTATGATTTTGACTGCTTTAGATACTTCATATTAGTGAAATCATATAGTATTTGTCCTTTTGTGACTGGCTTATTTCACTTTAGCGTGATGTCTTTGAGGTTCATCCATGTTGTAGCATGTGACAGGATGCTTTCTCTGCATCTGTTGATACAAGATTTATTGTTTAGCCTGTTGGTAATAATGGATTACATTAATTCATTTTCAAATATTGCACCAGCTTTGTATACTTAGAGCAAATACAGATTGGTCATGGTATATGATTCTTTATACACTGTTGGGTTTGATTTAATATTTGAATATTTTTGCAGCTGTGTTCTGTGTAATTTCTAATTTTGTGACTGAGTTTTTTTTAATTAAAGAATGAAGTTTTTAAGCACAGTCTATGTAGATAGCCTGATCCAAAAGATTTTAGTAGTAATGTTATTGCTTCATTAGCTTAGAGGGCCACAAATGGATTGAGAATATACCCAATGCTAATAATCACATCAGAGCTTGTCTTCATCTCCTGAGTTCACAACCCTAGAAAACCTAGAAAAACTGAAGCATAATTGCTAAAAGAAGTTCTCAGAGCTCCCTTTATCATCACTGCTACATTCTAGTTATGTGGTCCCTAATTTAGCACTGAAGATTGATCGCTTAATGAATGAGATCATGTTTGTTATCCCATTTACCCAAAGTAAGAATTCCTCAGAGCCTTCTGGCGAAATATTGGACCCCGCCACTTACGTCGGTCTGAAGTTTTAGGAATTCAACCAAATTATAAACTATTTACAACAAAATTAATTTTCTCTGGTTTAAGAAATTGAATGAAAGTCCAGTGCAGAATTATCTGATAATTGGTAGGCACAGTCTTTTTTAACATTGTTCTTAATTATTATTCTCTTCATGTATGCAATAAACACTTGTTATATTCAAAAGTAAGCTTAAACCCCAAATAAAACTGTCTTGATACCAGCAAGTGTTTCTCTTCAAAGTAAAGTTTGTTTTTTTCCCCTATTTTTTATGAAATCCCTAAAAGACTTTAAAAGCTTTTTATTATTAAATTTAGTTAAGCTAGATTGAATTAGTTTGGATTTTGGTTGAAGCTTAAAAAGACTCCTTCTAAGCAGAAAATTATATTCCTCTTTTTTGTAGTATGTTCGCGGTTCAGACCCTGTGCTAAAGCTTTTGGACGACAGTGGGAACATTGCTGAAGAACTAAGCATCCTCAAATGGAACACAGACAGTGTAGAAGAATTCCTGAGTGAAAAGTTGGAACGCATATAAATCTTAAATTTTGTCCTATCCTTCTGTTACCTTGTCCAGTGAAATACTATAGCACCTAGAAAATAATTTAGTTTTGTTTTCTTCCATTGATCAGTCTTTACTGTGAGGCATTAAACATCTAATTAAAAGTTCAATCGACAGCACAGCCCATGATAGGTAAAAGTTAACAAAACCCTGATTTATAAGTTTCCATCCTTCATTTGTTGATACCACTAGTAACAACAGAATGCCTTGTAGTAGACTTGTGGTTAATTATGCAAATGATAGTTTGTGATAATTGGTCAGTTTTATGAACAACAGATTTTTAAATTAGGGAGGTTAATAAGGGAGATGATTATTGTGCCCGTGTGCTGTATGCTCTTTGAAAGTAATGACAAAAAACTTGAAAGCAAGTAAGACATACTGAGCCTCAACAGATTGCCTATTCCCCAGATCCTCTCATATTTTTGTATCACCCAGCCTTCCTTTTAAGAGAAATGTATAGTTTATAATGAATGCACTGCATAAAAACTTTATGGCTGCATTATTGTAAAACAGATTCAAGATCTACAGTAAGAGTGAAATAGTCACACAAAGATTTGCATTAATGAAGGCTACACAGAAAACCTTCCTGAGGATTTGTGTGGACCCGATATTTAGCAAATTTTTGTGCTTTCCATTCTTACGGAAAAGTCAATTTAAAAATGATCATATGTAAGACCAAAATATAAATAAAAAGTTTCAAAAATCTATCTGAATTCGAAATCATTCATGTTTGAAAAATGACACATTTCTCAGTATATTTTTATTTTCATATAAACCTTTGTTTCAAGCCAAGAAACACTTAAAATGAACACATTTTCATTAATACCTTATTATATAAGGAATATCTCTTAAAATACTACCTCTTTTTTTATGAGCTATTAAAAATGACTTTGCTTAGTCTTTTGTGTGATGAAAGTGACTTTTTAAAGATGGTTCACTAAGACCAGCATTCGTCCAAATGACTTTAGGTCATTTACACCTCTTACTAAATTAAATTGGTCTGAAATCTTACTGTATTAACTCAATCTTAGAATAAATTCTTAAACTATCTTAATGAAGGGCATTTGAAATTCTTTTAAAGACAGCTCTGCCAGGAAATGTTTGTAGAATATTTAACAGAGGTCAATTGTTAATCTTTACTGGCATTTTGTGACATGTCATTTTAATTAAGACATTTTAAAAGCCAACTGGAAAATGAAAAAATACTGTAAGTCCTGGCATACAAGCTGTGATCTATTCTTGGTCATCCATAGTAATGGAGAGAGCCATCACTTTGATAGTACAAGGCCCTGAATAATATACTAATCCCTAATGGTGGTTATTGGGCTTCCCTGGTGGCTCAGTGATAAAGAATCTGTCTTCCAATGCGGGAGATGGGAGTTCAATCCCTGGGTCAGGAAGATGCCCTGGGGAATGAAATAGCACCCCACTCCAGTATTGCTGCCTGGGAAGTCCCATGGACAAAGGAACCTGGTGGGCTTCTGTCTATGGGGTCACGTAAGAGTTGGACATGACTTACAACTAAATAACAACAAATGGTGGTTATTACTTCAGAACAAAAAGGAAGTGAAGCCAATAGTGGAAAGTGGGGAAAAAACAGCAAGAGAGGAGTTGCTTCCACATACAGAGAAATAGCTGGATAAAAAAGGGTGAAACTTCAGAACTTCTGGGGTTGGCACAGAAACCTAATTGGACTGTTCTCTGAGCAGGAAGAGCCAGTCAAATGAGTTATCTGGCATTGAGAAGCCTGAAAACTCTATTGTATCCAAGTTGTTATTAGAGATCAAGAGAGACTGAAGAACCTTAAACTTTGAAAAACTTTTAAGTTCTTCAGTTGATGAATAAATGTGTTATCTACCAAGCTCCACTATTTTAATTGAGAAGTTTGAGTTAATTAGCCAGTTCCAACTCTTTTTCACCAATTCCAATCAACCGCTAAAACCTTTTTAAAGAAACAAATCTTGATTACCAAGAAGAGGGTATATAAATACTGGTCCAAAATAGTACCATTTTATAGCCAAATTTTGACATTTGATTAAGCTTATTCAAGTTCACAGATATGGATATGTAATAGTCACTTGATATTTATAAATTTGCTCCCCATGCCAACATTTTGTTACTTATAACGTAAAGCAGTTAAAATGTGTCTCTAAATTCCTGAATTTGGCAAAAGCCTCTTACAAAGAGCTATGAGCAAGAGCTGACATTTCCTGTTTTAAGAGGATTTGAGACTTGAAAGCCAACCTAAAATTAGTTAATAAAATGCATAAAATATTTTTTAAAGCAAAACTGAAAAACTGTGGAAATTAAAATTGGCAGTAGCTACCATGTGAAAGCGTGTCTACAAATATATAGAAAGTAGGAATACAGATTACAGATATGAGCACAACTAGGTAAGGATTTCTTTTACTTAAAAATTAAAGTATATTCTAATTACATCCTGTGGTGACAGACAACTTTTTCTAGGAGAGGATCGCATGCATTTGTGATAAGAAATTCCAATTAGACTTTTGCTGATTAATATAAACATTTTCGTTTTGCCTTCAAACTGGTCTTTAACCCAAGAATCAGTAACATGAAACATGATTACCTAGAAATGCTGAAGGAATAAAACTAAGAATGATCTGAGACTTCTAAAACTAGTTCTTTCCTATTAGCTAGTCTTGAAACAGACTACGGATATGTACAATGTTTATCTAGTATTATGAGAAGACTGAAGTTTAGACCTTAAAATTCAAAATGTTTTTTAAAAACCATTTTGGTAGAAAGACTAAGCTAAAGTTGATCCTTATTCACAAATTCCGTATTTGCAAATTCACCTGCTCATTGAAATTTAATTGTAACCCAATCACAATACTCTTGGCACTTTTGAAGTTGGCCATGGATGTGTGGAAAGCAGTGAAAAATTTGAGTGCCCCAATGCACACATTCCCAGCCAAGGTCAGACAAAGTGACATTTCTGCCTTGCTTCAGCTCATGCTGTGAACAAGCATCCTTTTCACAGTCGATTTAATGCCACATATTTTGCATTTTGGGGCTTTTTGTTGATGATTTCACTCTTAAGAATGGCTCTCAAGCGTAGTAATAAAGTGCTGTCTAGTGTAAGTGCAAGAAAGCTGCAATGTGCCTTCTGGGAAAAAATTTGTTTTAGGTAAGTTTTGTTCAGGCTTGTGTTACAGTGCTGTTGGCCATGAGTTCATTGTTAGTAATTTATTTTAAATAAGCAATGTATTTTAAATAAAGTGTCTTTAAACAGAAACACAAAGCAAGGTTATGTACTGATAAGTTAGCAAAAATGTGACCAGAGGCTTCCAGGATTCTAACCCTGAGTATCCCCTAAAAGCAATAGTTTTGTGTCCACCAGCTAAGTGCTTGCAGTGACTTTATAGCACATAATAACTACTTTGAGTAATGAGGATTGACTATAATTTAACATTTTTATTGAGACATATTTCATATTTAAAATTCACCTACTTAGAGTATGCAATTCACTGGTTTTTTAGTATATTTACAGAATTATCCAGCCTTCACTACAATCTAATTTAGATTTTCATCACTCCAAAAAAGAAATCCTGTACCCATCTGCAGTCAATCCCACACCCAAACAACCTCAGTCCTAGACACCTATACAGGTTGTCTCTGGATTTCTCTATGAATTTGCCTATTCTGGACATTTCGTATAAACAGAACCACAATATGTGCCTTTTGTGTCTGATTTCTTTCATTTAGTATGTTTTCAAGATTCATTCATATTACAGCATGTATCAGTCCTTTAGTTCTTTTTGTGGCTGCATAATAGTTCTTTATACGAATATACCATATTTTATCCATTATTTGGTAGACCTGGGTTGTTTCCGCTTTGTGGCAGTTATGAATAACACAGCTCTATACACTGACGTATCACTGTTTGTGTGGAGATGTTTTCATTTTTCTTAGATACATAACCTGGGATTGGGGTAATATACTGTCAATGTTTAACTTTTTGAGGAACTGCCACACTTTTCTAAAGTGGCTACACCATTTTACATTCCCGTCAGCAATGTACAAGAGTTCTAATTATTGCACATCTATAGTCTTCATCCCTCATTAAGGGTACTCATTTTACACCCTTATCATCTGGGGACATTAAGATGTGTTAACAAGCACTATGCCCTCCACTAAAAGTGAATTAAAGACTGAAATTCTTTTAATTCTTTAGATCCCTCTCAATTTTTCCTGCCTCTTGTGCCTTCTCTCACTTTACTGGATTTTAGCTTATTTTTCTCTTCCCCAGTTGCAGTCATGAAAAAAACTTAACTGTTCCCATATCTACTAGAGGTCACATTCTAGTGTGAGAGGCAACCATTAAACAAATAAAGGTACAAATATATCATTGCAATCATGGTACAAACAATGAAGAAAAAAGTTACTCAGAATTACAAAGGAGACTAGCGAGTAGTTCAGGGACCTCTGGAGGATGTGATATTTAAACCAAGGCCTGAAATATAAACGGAAGCTATTTAAGAAAAGAATACTTTGAAATGCCTTACAATTAGAGGGAAGAGTACGTGCCAAGACCCAGACTTTGTAGGAAGTCAGGCACTTCCACACACCTGCAAGAAGTCCGAACGTCTGGAAACTCGTGATCCTGAGAGAAGGATAGTAGGAAGTGAGGTTGGGAAGGTAGGCAGGGAGAGTCTGTGCTGTCTTACGACTTTGGCTGCACTCTGAGTTGCTTTTAGAATAAAACCAGAAAAGGAAAAACACCTCAATCAGGGGAGTGACAAAATCCAGTAAGATCAGCTCTCTTGGGCACACTCAGAAAATATGTCTACGTAAACACTTCAGTGCTTTACCTACTCCACTAATAGCCTCTTTAGGAGCATCTAGTGTATAATTTACACTTTAAAATCACTCATCAACTTGCTTTGAGAACAACAAAGACAACCCTAAGCTAAAATGTTAAGTTTTATGAGATTTCAATGTTTACTTGTATCTATACTCAAGGATCCTTAGACTACTCACTAGTTATACAGACACATAGGGGGTCCTATTAGTCCACACCACATCTGGGCATTCTACCTTGCCCCTCTAAATTGAGCATTAAAGTCAATTCTAGCTCCAAGGAAAGAACATGGAGCCTTGAAACTATGTGACTCCATATCCATAGCAATCTTTCTGTCACCACCTCCACTGTAATTAGTACCAGAGATCTTGTGCCCGGTTTCACCTACATTCAAACTGTAGACCCATGTCCGTGGCTCCTGTTTCACCTGATCTCCCACATCATAAATACCTATATGACTCAACAAGACTGTTTTAGCTGCCATTCCAAATTCTGAAATCTATTCTCCTGGCTTGAAGTGTGTTTCCATTTCTTCCTTCCTGGTTTGAACATCTGGACCTATAGCCCAGACTCTGATCTGATCTCAGTGTTTCCTGCCTAACCTAGTCTTATGAACAATGACTAATTCATCTACTTTAAACTTGTATCTCTTCATTGTAGCCTAACAATACAGGACTCTTCCGTTTCTCCCCATATAGAATGAAATCTTTATCCAGCTCTACCCCTTGCCTATCCACTCAGAATCAGCTCAATCTTATCCCAAAGCTCAGCCCAGATCCCAGCCAAGCTCTTTTGGTCTGGTTTCCATTGCTGCATTACAAATCATCCCAAAACTCAATGGTTTAAATATTTGAATATCTGTGTATAAACAAATAGAGAAAGGAAAAGATTCCATTGATTCTGTTTCCCTAGAGAAGTCTAATATACCTCTTGCAATTCTCTGTGCATTAATGATTAGCTTTCACTTAGATTTGCAAGGAAAGGGTCAACATAAGTCTAGACTATACAGGCTCTTTAGAATCCTCCTGCAATGCAGGAAACTCGGGTTCGATCCCTGGGTCAAGAAAATCCCCTGGAGGAGGGCATGGCAACCCATTCCAGTATTCTAGCAGGAACGTCTTGTGGCGGGAGAAGCCTGAAAGGCTACAGTCTGGACACAACTGAAGCAATTAAGCAGGTACAACCTGTGTTCAGAGATTGTCAGACTGACAGTGTTTCAGTTGTTAAAATTGAAAAAAATTATGTTAAAGCATTTTGACAGGCTCCTCTTCATAGCCACCTAGCCAAAGCGCCTTCGTCAAAGTGGTGTTTTCCTCATTAGCAGTAACACATGAGATTGTGTTTATGTTTGACTGTATACAGGATATACCATCAAAGCTGATTAAATGAATCATTTAACACTGTTTACAGGAAAAGACTTAACAGATGTCAGAAAGAAGAAAGTCGTCTTTTGAGTGTAAACAGTGATGTCAGTTGGTACAGAAGTTTCTGAAAGGCAAAACAATAGTGGGAAAAATATGTTTTGTAACTGATGTGCAAACAGAAGGGAGAAAGGGAGTAGTAAATTAGCCTGCTCTGGAAGAAATACTTGTCAAATCAGTGTAATCTTTCTCCAGAGTTACTGGCCCGTTAGGACAGGGATGGGTATAATCTGTCCTCAGTGTAGCCAGGCATTCTTTTCCTAACTTTACAGTTATTTGTAAACTAGGAGAAATATCATCTAATACCTCCATTTTTTTTTAAAGTGGGTGCATTTGAGAATGAGAAGGTATTGTTTCTGAATTATTTTCAATAGCTCAGTATCAAAGTAGAGCAAAGCAAGTGGCATGTTCAGGTTTGCAGTATGTGTAACTTACTAGAATCACAGTACTTTTCAGTGAGAAGCCAAGAAGGGGGAAATCNTGAGCTCACTGTCAACTTATGCTCCATGAAATAATAGATGTGGTTTGCTTGGGGCCTGCCGGGGGATCAGAATGAGAGAAAAACTAGCCCTGAAAACAGTGATGAGACAAGATAGTTCTGCCTCAACAAAGAAGTTGGCAAAGAGTCAGAGTTTAAAAGGCAGTGCTGGCGACTCAGTAAAAGAAAGGACAGAACAGGCTTCAGGTGGAAAAAAGTTGCAGGTGGTTTATATCACACCCCAAAAGTGCCCACCCTCCACGGCTGTGAGGCTGGGTAACAAGAGCCCCTGGAGTTCCCAGAGAGAAGGCAGAACTGGGCTTGGATTTTCAAGAGTAGGAGAGCAGAGTTTGCCACTGTATATGCTGGGAGTCATCGAAGGGCATCCAGGCCAGAGTCAACCCTTGTCTGTTTACTAGTGACATCTCCAGGTGAAGGAGAAGAAGATATGAGCCTCTGAGCATGAAGAGACCAAATTCCTCTATTCTCATGTGACCCAAAAGTGATTAAAATGAATCCTTTATTTTGTTCCTTACTTGTCCCTCATTTGATGAATGAAAAATAAAAATATTTAATAAATATCTGCATTTTTGCACCTCCCAGTGAGTTCAAAACTNGGAGAAGAAGATATGAGCCTCTGAGCATGAAGAGACCAAATTCCTCTATTCTCATGTGACCCAAAAGTGATTAAAATGAATCCTTTATTTTGTTCCTTACTTGTCCCTCATTTGATGAATGAAAAATAAAAATATTTAATAAATATCTGCATTTTTGCACCTCCCAGTGAGTTCAAAACTGTTGGTAAGCCCCTGTATTCTTCCCTCAGATAGAAAGTAAACTACTCTAAGATGTTTTCCTGTGAAACACGGATAGTTGGAAGAGTTTATTTTTCCTATTCTAAATTACAGAATGAAGTTCTCGGTGTTGGTGGGGTTTCTCCATTGTAGGGTTTGCTACAGATGAAGAAAGTGGACACCCTGTGCCATAACCACTTTCCCGAGCTCATTCCATTATTTGTTCTCTGAAGAGTGAAGTTACCATCAAGTATTTACCATCATGAGTACTTTTCAATGGGGAACTATGATTTCAAAAGTACTGCATTTCAGTTCAGTTTACAAGGTGGTAATTTTGGAAAACAGTATTAAATATATGATGAGGGAGTCAGCATGCTGGTGAGAAGCAGTGAATGCCCTCAGCAACTCAGCAGAAAGCATACTTCTAGAAGGAAGGGAGAGGCCAAGGAGTGAGGGGAGGAGAGAAAGAGAGAAGAGCTCACAGTAGCCGGCCAAGAGACTGCTCCCCACTCTTCGCACAAATCCCAGTGTCCTTTAAGATGCTCAGCCTGCATTATCTCTCAGTGCCTTGAGCTAAAGTTTAGCTGCTACCTTCCAGGCCCAGCCCAGTTAAGAGCATTTTCTTTGCAGAGGGGTGACTTTCAGATCTTGCTCACTGTTTTTTGAAGTAGCAATTTCCCAATTCATTATTCCAACTTTAGCAGTTTTGCTTCTACTTATAATTGTGTAGAGACATTTTAAAGCTTTAATTCATTTTGTAATACTAAATAGTTCCCCTTTCATCATTCATGTCAGACACCTATTAACATTTCTTAAAAATTTATAAAACAATTCGGAGCTGTCAGAAAAAAAGCCTCTTTAAGATTCAGATTATTAACTTGCTGTCTGTTCTCCATGGTAATGTATTTTCTATCAGTCACTGGTGTCACAAAACTGTTTGTACAAGGCTTAATATTCAGAAAGTAATTTTATATTTTTACACATGGGACATGTTTTCCTACATTCTCTCCATCTCAAATATTCTGTCTGTCAACCTCCCCTGTTTGTTTTATTTCGATTTATCTTTGACCCTTCTCAATGTCTTTCCTCTGAAAGGGTGGATCACCACCACCTACAGGAAATGAGGCCACCACGCACAGTGGTTAAGAGCATGGCTGGGGAATGGGACAGGCCTGGGCCTGAGTCTTGGTGAGGCCTTTTCCGAGCTATGTGAGCTTGAGGAAGTTAAGATCTTCTGAGCCTCGGGTTATACAGCTGGTAAACTGAGCAATAGTACGTACCTACCTCAGTTGGAAAGGTCAGGAGAAGGCCCTAGTATGGCTCATAGTAACTGCTTCACATATTGTAGTTACACACAGGCACACAAACACACACACGGTGGATGACTGTTGACATTGTTGCAATTACTGTCTATCCTTCCTTTCTAGGGTAGGATAGTTGAGAATTATTTCTATCCCTTACAGGGAACAGCTGAAAAAAAGGCATAAGAGAAGGCAGAGACTTGGGGTGGAAGTCATAAAGATGTGTTATCTTAATCTACGGTATTGAAATAGGCTAGGTGGGTAGGAATCGTGGGCAGGAATACAAACTTATCTAGGTAAATAATGTGGAATGAAGTACAAAATATCATTAGCCATTAAGAAGAATACAGCTAATCCTCTTCCGTTTGTAAATACTCTTGGTTAGAGATTTCAAATAGGCATGGTAAATGTGCAGTTAATTAGCAATGATGAGTATTATTCCGTACCTAACACATGCTGAAGAGAATATACAAATGTGAGACTATTCTTGCGGATGCAGTGGAGAAAAAGGTCCTAGAGGTTGAGTAAAAATCCTGGCTCCATACCTTTTGCTCTGGGATTGGGGTGAGCAACTTAAATGTTCCTCCTCTGTGAAGCAGGACAAGAGGAAATGTCACACAGAGCTGAGTGGATGCACAGTACCCAGGCCTTCGCTTGGTCCATAGAGAGTGCTCAGTAAATACCTGCCCTTCCCTTCAGGCTTTATGGGGAGAGATAATTAGAAAAGGTGGTTCAGATGCTAAGATGCTAAATACAGAGAGAGAAAAATAGGTATGTAGAATGGTAAGTGAAGGTTCTTTGGAGGAGGGGTCTTAACCAAATGAGGCGGGGCTAATGAGAAAGGTATCACTGATGAACCCAGAGATCCTCCAATTTTCTACTCTCGAGAAAAGTAGGGCTCAGCTTGGGCACCAGTGACTCCCCCAAACAGAGCCCTGTTTGCTTCAACAGAGAAGAATTTGAGTTGTGAAGCCCAAGCAGCACACTGATATTCCTAAGTGTCCCCTTCAAAAAGCCAGTGTAAGCAAGAGATGCTCAGGGCCGGGAGAGAAGGCCCTTTTCTCCTGCTTTCCAGACAGAAAATGAGAGGCCCCTGCCTGCTGCTGCCCAGTTTTTAAACTGGAACCTTGCTCTTGTCTTCAACAGTCATATTGCAATTTTTTAAAGCAAAGAAGGATTGAGGGTGCTTCAAACAAAACAAACCTCCTCTGATGTCTCCTTTCATTGGGGAGAAGTGCCCATTCTCCTCTCTTCTTGCCTGAACCAAAAGAAGTTTAGCATCCAGCAGCAGAATCTCATTGGCTGTCCCAGCAGCCCCGATTCACAGAGCACAGCTGTCCCTGTCCTGGTGAGCTGGTGCTGTCTCTGGCTGCACGGTGCTCACATCTGAGCTTTCATTTTCCCCTTCTCTCCGCCTGCAGCCGAGGAAAAGCTCATGGGAGGGGATACAGTCCTTTGAAGCAAATTGAGGACCACACTGGGCTTTTGAACTTAAAGGAGTATGTGTTTACACTCATGCCCTCTGCAAATGGCTCTTAAGGCCACAAATGGATTTCCTTGCTCAGATTACACTCCCCAGCAGCTAGGCATTTCTGTTCGTTCCAGGACACCCACTAAAGACAGAACTGTGACCACATCTTTCCTTTCTTCCAGAGAGCAAAAATATGATTTCAAGGGGAAAATAGCCACAGATACATTTTTGAGAACTTGACACTTAGCAGCCCTGTTATGTTTTGTTAGGAACACCAACCACCCCAGTCAAATCTTCATGGTCCACAGCAACAAGAAACAACCTCCCCACCACCAAAAAGAGCTGGGCCCAGAGCAGTAGGAGGGGAAATCTCCCTCCCAACATAAAGCCTTCCCCGGGGGCTGAGCAAACCAAACAGGTGGTGAAGGATCATAAAATCCTGCTACTTGGAATAGCTGAAAGGAAGCAGGGCAGTGGGCTGCAAATATGAAAAGAGTTGCTAAGGAGAAGAGAGGCTAGGTTACGTTTGCTCTAAATGAACTTGGACCAGGTTGTGGATCTATCTCCAGGGTCTGGATCCAAATACCTGAATCCTCAAAGTCTGCAAAGGAGTATTTCAGGAAGAAGCATCATAAGAGAGGCTGTACTGGTCAACTTTCAAAGTCCCTTCCTACCCTGAGATTCTCTGAGGAGCAATGGAGAGAGGAGCTGTAAACTCAATCCCTGCCTTTCTCTTCTCAACACCCTCCAGTTTGGTTTGGGCACCCCACATGATTCTAGGAGCTCATTTCATGTGATTCAGTTGGTGAGCAAGGCTAAACCAGTTAGCCCTCTCTTGCTCTCTCTCCCTCTTTCTCTCTCTCTCTCACACATATGCACAGAGCCACAATAATTGATTCAGTGATTATTGGAATTATTTAATCCGTTTAGATTAAATTATAAGAATTTGTTAGGGATATTAAAACAAATAGGGGCTTCTTCCCTGGTGGCTCAGATGGTAAAGAGTCTGCCTGCAGTGCGGGAGACCTGGGTTCAGTCCTTGGGTTGGGAAGATCCCCTGGAGAAGGAAATGGCAACCCAGTCCAATATTCTTGCTTTGAAAATTACATGGATGGAGGAGCCTGGCAGGCTACAGTCCATAGGGTCACAAAGAGTCGGACACAACTGAGCAACTTGGCGCACGCAAAACAAATAATGCTTTCTCTTCTCTGCTAGATACGAGTAAGGAAAGCAAGAAGTCCTAACTGCTGTTGGCAGATACTTGAGGCCACTACAGAAGCCATCTTTCAGAAAAGATAAGATGAAGGAAGGAAAGGGACCTTGGTGACATGGCTGAATCTTGGATCAAGCCTTAACAAAGTCAGACCTACCTTTGGACCTTTTGAAGTTGAGAATAAATAAAATCCGTTGATTGTTTAAACCAGTTTTGTTAGGTTTTTCTCTAATTTGGAAATAAAAGTCTTAATCAAAGCGAGGCAATAATAAGAAATTCAGTCTCAGTCCTTGCCCTCAAAGAACTTCCTACATAGCTGAGGAGATGAGACATTTATGGGGTAAATAGTAATAGACAGGAGAGGAATGTAAGCAATGTAAGCAGGAATGTAAGAGGAATGTAAGCAATAACCACATAGGTACAAAATGGGTGTCACTGAAAAATGTGAAAAACCACAGAAAGACTGAAAACAGTTCTATAAATGACTGAAGCACAGGCACTGAGCCCTGTCTTCCCCTTTGCCTTATTTCTGGTGATCTTTGTGACCCAGTGATCGAAAGCATGGTCTCTGGAGTCACATTGTACAGACTTGTATAGTTAGCCACTTAGTACCTTTGTGATCTCGGGCTAGTAACTTAATCTTTCCATACCTTCATTTTCTAATCTGTAAAATGAGTATAAAAGCAGTAATTACTTCTTAGGGCATACAACGCACAATTAGTTATTTTGTGTGTGTGTGTGCACGCTCAGTCACTCCAGTTGTGTCTGACTCTGCAACTCTATGCACTATACCCCACCAGGCTCCTCTGTCCAAAGGATTTCCCAGGCAAGAACTCTGGAGTAGGTTGCCGTGCCCTGCTCCAGGGGATCTTAAAGACCAAGGGACTGAAGGATCGAACTCACGTCTCTTACATCTCCCACGTTGGCAGCCAGGTCCTTTACCACTAGCACCGCTTGGGAAGCCCTAAAGCTATGATTTTTCCAGTAGTCATGTATGGATGTGAGAGCTGGACTGTAAAGAAAGCTGAGCATTGAAGAATTGATGCGTCTGAACTGTGGTGTTGGAGAAGACTATTGAGAGCCCCTTGGACAGCTAGGAGATCAAATCAGTCCATCCTAAAGAAAATCAGTCCTGAATATTCATTAGAAGGACTGATGCTGAAGCTGAAACTCCAATATTTTGGACACCTGATGCAAAGAAATGACTCATTGGAAAAGACCCTGATGCTGGGAAAAATTGAAGGCTGGAGGAGAAGAGGAAGACAGAAATGAGATGGTTGGATAGCATCACCAGCTTGACGGACATGAGTTTGAACAAGCTCTGGGAGTTGGTGATGGACAGGGAGGCCTGGCGTGCTGCAGTCCATAGGGTCACAGAGTCGGACGTGACTGAGCAACTGAACTGAAGTATTAGTTATTACCATGATTCAAAAAAAAGTTTGTATAAACTAATATATTAAACTTTCTACTTGGAGTATAATAACAATGAATGAAACATAGTCTTCGCCTCTAATGGGGTTACAAATTTGATGAAGGATACAAAATAGTGAACAGGCAATTGAGGAGTATGATAAATAAGCACAGGGAGGAGAGATTAGCTAATACTCTTTGGTTATGAGAAACAGAAAACAACTGAGTGCTTTCTTAAGCAAAAGAGGAATTTTGTAATAAGGTGTAGAGGTATGTCAGATGGTAGTAGAAGCAGGAGCTGGAAAAACATTGGGCCTCACAAGTATTCTTATTTTGCAGCTTGGCTGCATTCTTTCTTTTTTTCACTGCAGCTGGGCCTCCTGCTTTCCTGTTCTCACAGAGAAATATAACCACCCCACATTTTGCTCCTGAGTTTGCAAACTGCTCCCTTACCAAGAGACTGGATGCCTGGCTCTAAGTCCTTCAAGTTCATGTGGCAGAGAAACTTATGCGCCCACTTAGGTGGGGGTCCTGGTCTAATCTGGCAGGGTGAGGGTAGAAACATGGTTGCTAGAGCCACTGACTGTAAATAATGGGGGAGGTGCCAGTGGGTGTCAGTGCTCAGAAAAGAAAGCATGGCTCATGGGTTGACTAGATACCTCCAAAGGAGTCAACCACAGCAGGAATCTAACCCAGCCTTGAGTCAAAGGAAGCTTCCAAGGGGACATGATGTATAGGCTGAAGTTTCTATGCCTTGTGGGAATGGGAAAAGGAAAGAGGGTATGGGAAGAGAATATTCTCGTAACAGAGAGAATATTGAGTAGAGGGAATCTAGCATGTCTGGGGAATATCACAGGGAGGCCAGAGATAGGAGACTTCTGCATGAGCAGAAGTTAGATCATAAACAGTCCTGTAAGCTTTATACTTAGGATGTAACTGTCAGTTCGGCAGGAAAGAGTTACAGATTTTCAAAGAGAAATGAAGAAGGTGATCACATGTTTATGTTAGAAAATTATTTGAGAAACAATATGGAGACTATATTAGGTTTGGGTGAGTGATAATTAGGTGAGCAGGGTGATGGTATAGTATGAACTGAAATAGCAATAGGAAGAATGAAGGAAAAAGTTGTGTGCAACTTAGGATACCCACAATAGCACAGTGCCTAGTTTATATTGGGGCTTCCCTGGTGGCTCAGCAGTAAAGAGTCTACCTGCAATGCAGGAGACATGGGTTTGATCCCTGGGTCAGGAAGATCCCCTGGAGAAGAAAATGGCAATCCACTCCAATATTCTTGTCTGGGAAATCCCATGGACAGAGGAGCCTGGTGGGCTATAGTTCGTGGGATTGCAAAAGAGTTGGACATGACTTAGTGCCTAAACAACAAAACTGGTTTATATTAGGATGTTTGCTGAGTAATAGCAACATAGAGATCAGATAAACTGGAGCTGTTACCTCTAATTCAGATATTGCTTGTTGCTTTGGTAATCAGTGATGCTAGATTGGAGGACTGGCTAGTAAATTCTGGCTGTAGGTCTGCACCAGAAGAGACAGATTAATGTTATTGTCTCCCATCATCATTTGTAAGTGTTTATGTTCCTTGATGTGCCGGAGAACTTCAGCATTGTAACTCAGGAAGGAGAGAAGTGTTATGGATCAGGGCAAGGCCAGAGGAGGAGCGGGGAGACGTGGGGTGAATGGCATGGATCTCCATCCTGATTGGTCTCTGACTGAAACAAACAGAAAAGATTATTTTCCAGTGAGTCTTTGTGAGGCATGAGAGGGGGCAAGGACCAGGTGACAGCTGTTCACAGGAAATGAGGCGGGAGCCAAGCAGGAAAAACATGGTGTTGCTGTGGAGGGATGCAGCTGTTAGAGTGCTTCAGGAGCCCACATGGAATCCCCTTTGAGAAATATCTGGGGAGAGCAGGAGGAGACCTAAGGGGAAGAACTGAATTCCTGCTTCTGGGTCTGTGTGCTTGTGTGCCTGTGTGTGAATGAATGCAAGCAGGGTGGGGTGGAAGTTCATTTCTGTCCTTGTAATTTGGGCAAAACTGTAAAGAAACATTATTTTCCAGACTGGAGGCATGGTCATTGAACCAGACAATCAATCAATCTGGGGCCAAGAAAACAAATAGAAAACACACTGGGCAAATATTTAAGCATTTTATTATTTTGTTCCCATGTCTCTATTGTGGGGGTATTTTATTCACTCTCTGGGTCCACAGGACCACCTTGCCAGTGTGGCCTGTGTGAATCTTCCTTATGCCTGAGCTGGACCACAGATAAGTTCCCTAAGTTCACAAGGACATTTCCTACCAATCAGGCTACATAGACCATTTCCTTTTATAAATCTGATACATAGTCTTCTATTTGTTTTTAAAGACTCTCTTAAAATAAATAATATTTATTAGTTTTTTTTAAAAGCTACACTAAGTCAATAATTTTAAAAAGTAATTTAGGATAACACTTTGTAAAGGACTTTGCTTAATTACAAAAAATCCTATATACTTCGTAAAAAAACTAACGATAAAATATCTGATTGGAAACTTCCATTCAGGTTACAAGAATGAAGAAGTTGGTGCATTTAATTTATGTTCTATTCCATGATAAGTGGAAATGCTTTTTCTATAAGTCAGAAAAAATCCTGCCAACATCCCCTGGACTCTACTATTTCANTTGCTTAATTACAAAAAATCCTATATACTTCGTAAAAAAACTAACGATAAAATATTGGATTGGAAACTTCCATTCAGGTTACAAGAATGAAGAAGTTGGTGCATTTAATTTATGTTCTATTCCATGATAAGTGGAAATGCTTTTTCTATAAGTCAGAAAAAATCCTGCCAACATCCCCTGGACTCTACTATTTCAGTAAACTTCAAGACTTCCAAATGCCTTTATCTATCTCTTTATGCCTGAGAACTTTCTCCAAAACTGAGATGAGCTGCCTCTGAGCAGGCAGGAAGTACTGGAGAATTACTACTATTCAGGAACAGACCTCAATAAATGACTCAGGGATTGGTGTGTAAATACTCCGGTTCCATCTTCTCTGGGTAGGATAATTCTGACACCATGTTTTATACAGTTTCCTTGTGGGATTAAGCTCCAACATCACCCACAATGGTAGCAGACATAATGATCTACTCTCAAATTAATCAAACAAGTAGGCCATTAGACTGAGGTGGTACTGAGGCCTTAAAAGTGTATATAAGCCGACCAAAACCTCAGTCTGTAATGCCTCAAGGCCAAGAATATGAAACTAGGGGCAACTAATCACAAATAACTAATAGGTGTTTAGTTGCTAAGTCATGTCCAACTCTTTTGGGATTCCACGGGCTGTAGCCCTCCAGGCTCTTCTGTCCATGAGATTTCCCAGGCAAGAATATTGGAGTGGGTTGCAATTTCCTCCTCCAGGGAATCTTCCCAACCCAGGGATCAAACCTGAGTCTCCTGCATTGGCGGGTGGATTCTATACCACACTGAGCCACTAGGGAAGCCCAAATAGTTAATTAGGCTTTTCCAAATAATACAATTTAAGCTATACCAAATAATTGATTTGCTTTGCTTTTGTCTTTCCTCTGCAGAAGTCTTGCCCCAGCTCCTGTCAGTGGAGCACTCCTAACCACTTCTGTTTGGGCATTATTGAATTCAAATCAATTTTTGCCCAGATAAATTCTTGAAATGTTTAATGTGCTTCTGCTTATCTTTCAACAAACTGCTGTTAGCTGCCTTATGTGGGGAAGGAAAAATTCTCCCTTCTAACCCTCTAGGTTCTCCGGCTGGTCTAAGAATTTAAAAGACAGATTAACAAGGAAATATTTTGAAATTACTTACCCTTGCTCCAGAGCTTCACAAGTCTTGTATACCATCCTGAGGTAGGGAAAGGGGTTTGGGCTTCTGAGGGGCTGCTGGGGGAGGAAGCAATTCTCTGGAAGGTGAGAGGAGGAAACTCATGATAAATAAAGTTTGCCTGGCTTTACAGATGTCTCTTAAGTGAAAAAAAAAAGAAAGAAAGAGAAAAAACAGCCCTGTAATCCCTGGCAGTAGCTCTCTTCCTGAAACAAGTACTCTTTCTAATGGAAATTTATTTTTCAAATGTAGAATTCCCTCTTAAGTGGGGAAATTTTTACTTTCTTTTTGGCATCTGAAGAGGAGGTAAAACACTTCTATTGAGTCTGCTGGGTCTTGATTGCCTTCAGCTCAATTCACTTCAACCCCTTCACTTCAACTGTCTGAGTCACTTCCTCACTTCCTTTCCAGTGGTCCTCGTACCTCCAAGATAAGCTACTGTGCTCAGATTCTTGTCTACGGTCTACTTCTGGGGAATCCCTACCCAGGCAAGCAGTTTGTTTAAAATGGGATTGTTCTATTATTGCAAATTCTGTTAAATGCTGATTGAGTATCAAAGCGTACTTTTCACACTGTTAGAAAGATAACTCTCATACAATAGATAATTTGTGTCAAGGTTTTATTTAATTCATTTATGGCAGAATAATAAAGCTGACTCGATGTAATGATATATCGACAATAGAAAAAGGAATGCTGAATAGATGGCTAAATTATATGTAAAATTAGTTAATCCTGCAGCAGGGCCATAACACCCTAACTCTTGAGTTGTATTATTAACTAGAGGAACAAATATCATCATAGCATCAGATTTTTCCGACTCTGTGCAACCCCATAGACAGCAGCCCACCAGGCTCCCCCATCCCTGGGGATTCTCCAGGCAAGAACACTGGAATGGGTTGCCATTTCTTTCTCCAGTGCATGAAAGTGAAAAGTGAAAGTGAAGTCGCTCAGTCGAGTCCGACTCTTAGCGACCCCATGGACTGCAGCCCACCAGGCTCCTCCACCCATGGCAAGAGTACTGGAGTGGGGTGCCATCACCTTCTCCGTTCTACGGAGATAGACAACTCTAACTTTACAGATTTCTAAGAGGTCTGAGCCACCAGTCAATTGGTTGTGCAAGGGAGCAAAATTTGTCATCACAAATTCTATCTCTTTGGTATGAGGACTAATTTTGGCTGATAATTTCTAAGGCCCCAAAGACTCAGGGATCTTTGATCTTCCTCCTAACCACCTAAGAGAAGGTAGGTAGAGTACCTGTTCCAGGAAGTAAGCCATTATCATAGGTAACTACAGTGTGAGCTAGGTTCTGTGTATATAGTTATAACTATAGGGAGGAACCCAGCAAAGTCTGTTTGCTAAAATTTCTTTCTGCATCCCATTGTCTCTGCATAGCCTAGCAAATATTTGTTTGCCAAACATACGCTTTTTAATTGTTGTAGCCACACATTCCGGGAAACAAACTCACTGAGAAGGACAGTGCAGATAGTGGAGTGCAGTTTATTATACCGGCGGACCTAAGGTAGAGTCTCCTCTTAGCCAAGGACCCCAACCAGTTTTTGTGAAAACTTTATATACCCTAAGTGAACGTGCCAAAACTCACCTCTCCAAATTCCCTGAAAATAGTCTGAACAAAGGAAGAGAAAAATACAATCAAAGTTAGCCCATGATTCGTATGCCTTAAGCCTTAACAGTGGACAATTATCAATAGGCCTGTGGCCATACCCCAATNAGCAGCCCACCAGGCTCCTCTCTCCCTGGGATTCTCCAGGCAAGAACACTGGAGTGGGTTGCCATTTCCTTCTCCAACGGCATGAAAGTGAAAAGTGAAAGTGAGGTTGCTCAGTCGTGTCTGACTCTTAGCAGCCCCATGGACTGAGCCTACCAGGTTTTTCCGTCCATGGGATTTTCCAGGCCAGGCCAGAGTACTGGAGTGGGTTGCCATTGCCTTCTCCAAAGTATTTCAGGAATGAACAGTAATTCAGGTAGGATGATGGGGAGAGCAAGGCATCAGGAGCCAGACCAGAGTTTATCCCTTGACCCCTTACCCATGAGGTGGTTGTGGAGAGGTCAGTTGACTTTGCAGTGAAGTAGTTTTTGCATCTGAAATAAAAATGGGAATTAAATTATTGTGCAAATTTTTGCATCTGTGTGGGAAAGTGTGATGAACTGAAACCCTGCATACATGTCACTTCTGATGGCTTATATACCTGGTGAGTAACAGGAGTTCAGTTCTTTATACTTCCTAAAGAGAAACCAGGGGGAGCCTGTGTCCTGAAAAAAGTCACTCCCTGCCTACACCAAGCAGGTCTCCAGAATAGAATGAGCCTGAAATTCTAAGTCAGGCCCCAAGAACCTGCCCAAAGAGGCCTGATGGAGCACTGGCCAAAGTGCCCACCTCAGCTCCTCGCTTTGTGAGCTCTCTTTAGGATGTGAGACCCAGAGGGTCCACGTGGAACCCAGGGCTGTACCTGGTGAGAATGCAGTGCATGGGGATAGTGCTGGGCAGAGCCCAGAAGTAGGGATGGAGGGGCTGTGAAACCACTGTCCCTGCTCATGCACACCTCACCCAACCCTAAGGAAGGGCTTGACAGATTGAGGACTCCACTGACAAGGATGCTATGCACAGTGTGGACTCTGTTCCCTACATATGCCCTGTTCTAGCTGCCCACGGGCCACTGCCTTGCCTTCAGATACGGGGAGAAGCTCAGGATCAGCGGGATTAGGCCCATAAGGAAAGCAAAGAAATCCCAGAAAAGCTTGGGTTATATAACGCCTAGAAGTAAAGCTAGTTCTTAAAATATATTTCTTAGGTGTCTATGTCTATGAGTCTTAGATTCCTTGCAAGTTTCACAGGATCCTAGAATGATGATTAAACAGAAGTTTTGTGACGACTGAGAGAAGCAAGTGGCACCATGCTGAGCCAGGATGAACATGGCAGGAACAGATGATGCCTTTGTTAAAGAGGTTGGCTACAGACCATGGGAAGGTGCAGTAGATGGAGATTTTGGAGTTGGGTAAGACTTCCTGAAGGATTTGGGGAGAGAAATGTGGATTGGATACAGCTGTCTGCCCACCCTTGGGCTAGATGATAGGATTATATAGACATATAGGCACAGTTCTTGCCCTCAAGAAGCTAAATTGAGTGGATTTGTATTTAGATTAATTCTGAGCAGTTAAAAATGTCACAAGGTGGGAGTATTAATGAGGAGTTAACTGGGTTCCTATTTCTAGTGTAGTGCTATCCCTTTAAAAATCAAAGGTATGCAGACACAGAAGTCATGACAATTTTTAGGTGACAAAAACTTGGGAGTGGTAACTTGAAGGTTGGAAATCTGAATCAATACCTTTAAAAAGTTTTGACAGATCTATTTTTTTTTTGAGCTTCCTTATCAGTTTAACAAGTGTCAGCATAATTTTTTCTTTAACACCATGCCCCATAATTGTGGGCATTTTTTTGAGTGTTGCCATCAGCCTCTTTGTCCCTCTTCCTCCTTGAGAATTCATCTACTCCTGTTGTTTAAAATCTCTTACTTCTTTTAATCTTGACATCTCAGTTGCATCTTGCCTCTCTCCCTTGAACTTAGAAAAAAAAGGGACACAGGATAAGAGACCTAAAATTTGTTGATCAGTGCTTTACCTATGTTATCCCATCTAATTACCAAAAGAACCTTGTTTTGTTTGGGTATTAGCATACTCATTTTTCAGATGTGGACACGGAGGATCAGAGAGCCCAGAGACAGACGTTTATAGAAAGACAGCTTGATGATTTGCACCTAGGTCTTTTGGATCCTCTTCCTGGACTTCTCCCACCACAGTGCTAACGCATCTCTCTTAGAATGAATGGTCTGTATTGGGCATTCATTCATTCATGCTATTTATTTACTTAGGCACTAACACTGCATACCTATAGGAGCTAGTCTAGGGAGTGAGGATAAAGAAATGAATGGCGTATGGCCCTTTCTTTTTGAAGGTGACCGTCTAGTTAGAGGGGACTGAAAAGGCAGATGATAGTACAAGGTGCCATGCTGCATAATGGACAGTTTACCTTAGATACCTAAGGAGGTAATTAGGAAGGATGTTGCTGGGGTCTTGGATAAGGAATAGAAATTTAAACTCCCATTCTAATACAGTCGTGAATTTATTTTGCTTTTCCTGTTTATATGTCATTTTCCTCTCCATTACATGTACTGGCATGAAAATTTTAGTCACTCAGTTGTGTCTGATTCTTTGTGACCCCCTGGACTATAGCCTGCCAGGATACTTTGTCAACGAAATTCTCCAGGCAAGAATACTGGAGTAGGTAGCCATTCCCTTCTCCAAGGGATCCTCCCGACCCAGGGATCAAACCCGTGTCTCCTACATTGCAGGCGGATTCTTTACCATCTGAGCCACTAGAAAAGCCCAGGTGGCATTGTAGGCCCTCAAATGATTGATGGAGGAAAGCTTTGAACAGGACTATGGCTGGGAGGCAATGAAGTAGCCACACTGGATTCTTACATACAAATCTCAATCCATCAAACACTCGGTTGTTCATTACCCATACAGGACTCCTTATCAGTGTAACATGTTTCCTGTCTTTTTCATAAGGGAAGAAATTATGTAGTAGGGAAGTTTAGGGACTCATGTAAGGTCACACAGCATTCAGTGTCAAAACTCCAAGGGGGGTCTGCTCGGCAGGCTCCCAACCCCTGGGGATTCACCTTTGTAACAGCCAACATCTGAATGCGTGTTTCTTCAAGGAACAGTGGAAGATAAAGTCTGAGCAAGAACAGATGTGTTTCATCACTGCTGGTGATAGAAGGGTCCACAAAAGTGCATCCAGCATTGAGATCTCGCGATTATTGTTGCTACTGCTGCTGCTACTAAGTCGCTTCAGTCGTGTCTGACTCTGTGTGACCCCAGAGACGGCAGCCCACCAGTCTCCCCCATCCCTGAGATTCTCCAGGCAAGAACACTGGAGTGGGTTGCCATTTCCTTCTCCAACGCATGAAAGTGAAAAGTGAAAGCGAAGTCTCTCAGACGTATCCAACTCTTAGCGACCCCGTGGACTGCAGCCCACCAGGCTTCTCTGTCCATGGGATTTTCCAGGCAAGAGCTCGAAATCATTAGGATCTTGCTATTCAGCCAATTTCTTACCACCCGGATGTTAATGGCTGCAATTAGTTATCCACTTTGGCCTGACCCTGGGAAAAATCTGCCAGGTGCTCTCCTGCCCTACAGAAACCACTTTGCTAACAAAGAGAAAAGGCCATTTCTTGCTACTGAATTCATAGAGAGGAAGCAATTCTTTCTAATAGGCCTGGAATCTGAACTTTCATAAAAGGCACCTTATCTCCCTGACTTTCTCATGTATCTCTGTCTGTTCCATCGACTCTCATCGATGAAATATACCAGTAGGTGCTGTAAAGTGCTTTTTAATACCTTAGTAAACAGTTGAGAGAAGAACCTCATTACAGATAAAGTGAGAAGTAAAGTTGGACAGCCCATTTATCTTACTCAGTGTGAAATAACGGCTATTGTTCAATTAGGTTAAAATAAAATTTCTCATGTTTCCTTCTAAATGTCTTGTTTGGGGACAGAGATATGGGGTGGTGGGGGTGGGGAGTGACAGAGTGGCAGGATAAGTGAGCTTCTGAAATATTGCCCAGGAATGTGACAGCAGAAAAAGACCTTCTTTTGAGGAAGGATGATGGGCTTTGGAAGGAGGGGAATGGCCTAGGCAGCTGCTGCTTACAGAAGTTGCTTTGCTTTGGTTTCTGCTGGTGTGGCCAATTAGGAAGCAGGGGCTTGAGACAGTTAGGGATCTAACTGAGAGAGTCAGTTCAAGTCCCTCTTCAGTGCTGGCTGTGGAACTTTAATTAGCATGCCTGAGAGAAGAGAAGGAGGAGGTGGGGTCAGATGGCCAAGGATTGTGGCTGGGGCTCTAGGAGGGAGGACTTGAGAGTCTATTTGATCCTAACCCAAAGTATATGAAGAGAGCACATCTGTTCTCCTTTGGCCACTAACCATAGCAAATTTTTTTGCTGATTTTTCATGAGGATAGAGGGGATAAGTGTAGGAGTGGAGGGTGGGGAGCAGGCACTGGGAAAGAAATGACAGTAGAGAGGGAAAGAGCAGTTTGCATGTGAGGTTTCCAGCTGCTGTGCTGATTAAGAGACTGCTTTCCTTATTTTTTCTCCTCACATTCATGCTTACACTCAAAAAATGGGGGAGGGGTTGTCCAATATTTGCTTCTAGACCGTTAGTCTGGCAGAAGGCTAGGAACATTGCTAGGAGATCCCTCTCCCCCACTCCCACAACTTTCACCCCTAACTTTTTCTAGTATGCTTGAATCAGATACAGTCTAGCCTGAGATATCTGTTACATTAAAAAAGAAAAAGACAGCCAGAATGGAGCCCCAAGTTCTGGTTTATTCATCTGATGTGTCAGACTGTCCAGGTACAAGTATCCACTCTTGCCCTCATTGCTAATTCTTATGTTAATAATGATATCCAGGGTCATTAGTACTGGCATTCAATCAGCAGACATTTGGTCCTGTTGAAAATGTCCATGGGGAGTCACTTGGTCTATGCCAAAATGTTGTTGATATTTGGTCCTCTCCAATATCATCTGGCATGAACCAAATACACTCATGGATGTTTTGGACAGGACCAGATTTCAAGGGCCTTTGGCATGGAGCATCTGTATTATGGATCACATGTCTTATAGACATTTGGACAAGACCAAGTGCCCTGCAAGTCTTGTCACTCTTCATACCATGACTTGTGTTTTTTAAAAAATAATTTGTGTAGATAAAAAAATACAAACTATTCATTTGTTTCTTCAAAATTTTCTTGTTAGNATGTTTTGGACAGGACCAGATTTCAAGGGCCTTTGGCATGGAGCATCTGTATTATGGATCACCTGTCTTATAGACATTTGGACAAGACCATGTGCCCTGCAAGTCTTGTCACTCTTCATACCATGACTTGTGTTCTTTAAAAAATAATTTGTGTAGATAAAAAAATACAAACTATTCATTTGTTTCTTCAAAATTTTCTTGTTAGCCTTTGAGAATCATGTACGAAAGTATTACCAAAGGGTGTTTTGATTCAGTTTCTGATTAGGTTATTAAAATAAGATTAGTTTCTCTGATGAGGTTAGTAAAATAAAATTACTTTCTCTAGCCTTCCTTCCCATCACAGGATAACTGAACACCCCTGGTTGGAAGGATAGCAGCCTCCCTGTCAGCTGGCCCACAGGACCGCAAGTAAAAACTGAAGCAGCTATCATCATATCAAAAGCCAAGTCCAGATCACTTCCCTGTCCCAGAAGTTCCAGAACCCTATCCCAAATCTGCCTCTCTCAAGTCGTCAGCAAAGAGAAATGCTTTAGAAATCACTTCGGATACTTTACTCATTTTGTATGTGGCTTCCCTGGTGGCTTAGATGGTAGAGTCCATCTGCAATGCAGGAAACCTGAGTTCGATTCCTGGGTCAGAAAAATCCCCTAACAGGCAAGTCTGGCCTTGGAGACACAATGAAGCAGGGCAAAGGCTAACGGAGAAGGGAATGGCTACCCAGTCTAGTTTTCTTGCCTGGAGAATCCCGACAGAGGAGCTTGACAGGCTATAGTCCACGGGTTGCAAGAGTCTGACACAGCTGAGAGGCTCTCACTTTCACTCATCATGTATAGTAGAGCACTTTTTACACTTTGACCTGGGCATGATCCCTCACCTGTCCCTGATTTCCGCTTTATATTTTACAAACATAAAGTCTAGTGTATGTAATTCATACAAAGATGACATGACATAAAAAGCAACACTGCAAGTAAACAGCTAAGTTAAAAAACATTTTTCCTTAAACCATGGGGTCACTGCACCCAACAGGGAGCATCTGAAATCTCAGTCCTAGAAATAATAATGTTCCTTTTATTTAGTACTAAGTCATTTCCATGCTAAAACTCCATATGAAGTCCTCATGATGGACACTACTGGTTGCATACCCAGTACCCACTCCTTGCTTCCTTGTTATGAGAACCCTGCTTTTCTTTTCAGGTATCTATTCTTCCCCTGTATTGCTTAGCAGAGTACATCCTCAGCTCCTAGAAATATCCTATTGGATCCTAAGTTAATTATGATAATCCCATTGCACTTTCTGGTGCCTGGTTTATAAATGACTAGAGAAAGTTGAAACAAGTGTCCTTGTAAAATGGGACTTATTGCAAAAGGACTGAACCTAAATGCAATTTTAAGGGAAGGAAGAAGATCCTCTTTAAGGCACTGACCAGACATTAGGTAAAAGCAAAGATTTTTTTCAAGCTGGTGAGGTCAGCATGGATCTTAATTTATTTCTCATGCTTTGCTTAGACAAGATAATGCACTTAGTACTGCTTGGTTGGTTTCAAATGCTTGGCTGACTCTCAAAGAGCATTTGATTTGGGGAAAGGATAGAACAGGGTGTTCCCAGCCAGCCTTATCAGGACCAGACAGTACTCAAAACTGCAGCCTCAATTGTGTATGTGCCTTTTGTGAAACCTTTAAAAGGCTGGATCTGTTTACAGAGCCATTAACTACAGGGTCCCCAAAGTCACCTTACTGGGATGGCTGTGTATCTGTCTCCTAAGTGCACACCAGTCATTAAGCAGGGGTCTTTCAATCTTAACCATTTCTACCCCATGACGTACTTAATAGATGTGAGCAGAATTACCAAAACTGTGCGGAAATTCAATGATCTGTTAATTTTGCTAACATATCATTAACTAACTCTGAAACGGGATGGTCAGAGGAGGCAACTTAGAGGAAGTGAGACTTTTCATCCTCACATTCAGTCATGAACTAAATTTTCTCAACCAGTTTTCCTCATTTGAACCACAACACACAAGTGATTTGAGTGACTGTTTTCTCAAATCTTTTCTCATTCCAAGGATGGTATATAGCCAGTGCCATTCCTGATGCATGGGAGAGAAGTTAATTCAAAGAGTGGATGGTGGGGCATTGGGACTTAGTCCTCTCATGGAATTGTATGCAGTTCATTGATGTTTATTGTGTGCCTACTGTATGCAAGGCACCATTCTTACAGGTGTTGGTTATACAGTAGTAGACAAAACAAAGTCCCTGACCGTATGGAGCTTCCGCTCTAGTGGGGGATTCAGATTCAGGATAGAAGAAGATATAGATCAAGATATATAATGTATATGCTATATACATGAATCTGAATAGTAGAAGGGAAGGAGAGGTCATTTTACATGACCAGGGGAAGACAGGCCATTTGGAAATGAATTCAGGCATCTCTCTCCAACTGGAAGGGCTAAAAGGACAGGTTGGCCCCGACTCTAACCACCAAACCTCATAATTCTTAAGGTTTCTTGTCCTCAGGGCCACAGTCAGACCACACCTTTAAGGGGGCAGATGGTCCTGGAGTCAAGTGTCACTTAAAATCAATCATCATATAACTAAGACATATCCAATTTTTTGGCTGTTATCAATTATAGCTTGGTTTCCTAATTAAATTTCTCCAAAAGCACAGCCCAAGTCAAACATATACAGCGTGTGTGCCAGCTTGTGTCTGATTCTGCAACCCCATGGACTATACAGCCTGCCAAGGTCCTCTATCTGTTACTCTTGATTATCCAAGCAAGAGTACTGGAGTGGGTTGCTATTTCCTTTTCCAGGAACCTCTGTAGAGAGTGTAGTTATTTGGGAAGTGATTCTAAATAATTCTCTGGTGGGACAGAGATTGCACTGGGAGAAGGGAACAGTCAATGAACTGTGAAGTTACTGCTTTAGGCAATAGGGGCTCAACTCTGCAGGGACCACTGAAACCTACAGAACAGCTTCCAGAATTGTCCATCTACCAGATAGGAAGTTGGGACATCTGTCCAGTGGCTCCCATTCCCCTTTAGTTGAGAGTTCTCTCTAGGGGCTTCAACTAAACTCCTTCTTCCTGGAGAAACTAGGTGGGCAGAGTGGGCTCCTGTGGTTTTAGAGAAAGTCTTGAGATAGAAAAACAGAGAAAGGCAGGGGTACATGTGAGGTGAGACTGTCCGTCACAGGGGCAGCTGTGGCATAGAGGACGTACTGTTGTGGAGACACATTTCTGTCACTTGCAACCTTGAGTTCTGACTAATAGTTTAGGCTGAGTTGAGGGACTTGAGCTTCACACTTTTCATGTTGGCACTGCACACTTCTGGAACTCAGCTTCTTCCTCTGTTAAATGAAGGAGTTGGATCACACAAGTTTTGAGGAGCCCTCTAGTGATTCTGTGACTTGAACCCACCTTTCCATTTACCATGATCATACTGACTATGAGTTTCAGCATCAACCACCTTGCAATCCACTCCTTGCCGTTTCTAAACAGTAGGCCGCCCAGGTGGTAAGGGGGAGACTAGAATTTTACATGGTCGGACAATTCTCGTTCCACTTGAAAACACAGACCTCAAGTTACATTTTCCTCTTTCTTTAAACATTCATTTAATAAAATTGTACTGCATGCCCAGCATGTGTCAGGCACCATGTTAGATTCTGATATACAGAAGGAAACAAAATGACAAAGTCTCTGTCCTTTTGGAGTTTACATTCTAGTAGACAGGGACATAGAGGATGGAGGCTAGTTGTCGCTGGGGTCTTTCCTGATGACCTTCACTGGCGCAGTTGATGTCTGCCATGTCAACTTCTGCAACTTTTCTCTCTCCACAGAAGACCTTTCCACAATCCTCTCTCCTCTGACTCTTCTATTTCTAACTGGCGTCTTGTGAGGCAGGTTGTATTCTCCAAAAATGGTTATAAAAGATTTCTCCCTCCACATGCTCGCCTTATAATGTGATGTCAATACTCCTCTCACTCTCTCATCAAAAGCCGGGGACTGTGCTCTCTCCCTCTGAATGGGTAGGTTTGTGACACTGGAAAAAATGATGTTATTTGACTTTGTGGCTAAGTCATAAAAGGTGATGAAGCCAGTCGGGACCCTGACAGATATTTGCATACCCCTGTTCTCATTAACATTCTTCCCAATATCCAAGAAGTGGGAACAACCCAAGTGTCCATCAACTAAGGAATGGATAAACAAAATGTGGTACTTTTATACAATGGAATATTATTTAGCCTTAAAAAGGAAGGACTTACATGAAGTACCTAGAATAATCAAATTCATAGAATAGAAAGTAGGATGAAGGTTGTCAAGGGCTGCAGGGAGAAGAAAATCATGAATTCTTTAATGAGTGTAGAGTTTCACTTATGCAAGATGAAAATGTTCTGGGGGTGGTTTGTACAACAATGTGAATATACTTAACACTACAGAACTGTGTTCTCAAAAATAGTTAAGATGAAAAATTTTGATATTTTTTACCGTAGTTAAAAAGAAAAGGTGATACAGACCTTCTGCCTTGCTTGCTGGAAAACTTTCACTAGAGTCCTCAGCCACCATGAAAGTTGTACAAATACCCTGAGGTTATCATTTTGTGAGGAAGCCCAAACTTGTGTACAAAGAGGTCCCACATGAACAAACCTGATACTACATGAACAGAGATAGCTGGCCAGCCCAGCTACTCCACCTACCCATCTCAGTACAATCTCATGAGAGTGGCTGAATCAGATCTGTTTAGCCAGGCTTTCTCCAAATAAAAAGGAAACTTGAAAAAAAAATTGTTCCTTTAAGTTACTAGATTTTGGTATAATTTGTTATGCGGCAATGGCTAACCAGACTCCTTATCTTAATCTCTCAATCTGACCACAGGCAGAAAGATTAAGTAGCTCTAGCCCATCGCTGTGCAATGGCTGATGGCCTGGCTAGATTCAAAGCCCCTGGGAACGAAAGCCCTGTATTCATCACTGCAGCAGTTATAGCATCACCCCACAGCACTGTGCTTGGTATATTTCATCTTACAGATATTCGCAAAGTACCTACTCTATGCTAGGGACTGCGCTAGAACTAAATGTTTAAAGTATGCTCTTTGCTCATAAGGAATGTAAGAGGAGACAAACATTCAGCTAATAAATTGTGATAAGTTTGATGAGGGAAAATAACCTGGTACATTTAGGAAGCATTAAGAGGGACATCATTTAGACTGGAGGAGAGTCAGGGCAGGGGTCTCTGAGACTGGAAGGATGAGAAGGCATTAGCCTTTCATCAGAAGAACATGGGTAAGAACACTTCAGACACAGGAGACGGCCCTTGTGAAAGCCTGGAAACCCCAAAGAAATTGCTATGAATAATATACTCAACAATGTGTGTTTGCCTGCCTCAGCTTGCTCAGTCATAGGTGTGGTCCTGGTCTGCTCCACCAGTCTCTCAACCTGTCTGAACTAGTGCCCATGGCAAGCCGTCCTCCTGCAGCCTGGCAGAAGCCCCACTGTGCAAACATATTACAAGCTTCTGCTCATGCACCTGCTAGCATCCCATTGGACAAAGCAGGTCAAATGACCAAGACTAAACACTGGGATAGAGAAATACACTCCTCCCACAGAGCTGAGAGGAAGGGGTACATATACTTTTGCAAACAATCCTAAATGTCTGTCAAATGCCCTGTATTTCATATTATGACTGTGGCCTGGGCTCCCTCCTTTTATCTGTGCTAGCACCTTTGTAGATGGTACTGGCACCAACTAGACTGTTCTTCCTGACACTTTCAGCTGTGATATTGGCTCTCATCCGGTCCCTCCAAATATCCACATCCAGCAACCATCCCATGCCAATGCCTTGTTTGATTCTCCATCCTCATCAGTCTGCCCCATTCTGCAGCACTTCACTGCCCATGCCAGCTGTATCCGCCTATGACAAGGAAATCTGATAAAAATGTAGGGTGCTGGCAAAAATCATTTCAAAGAGATAAATTAAAGTAAAATTGCCCAGGCTGATTAAAATGCTGATGAAGAACTGAATTGGAACAGTATAATAAAGCTCACTTATCTTATAGAGATGTCATGAAAATTAGCTAGTTGGTATTCATGGTCTGAATACAAAAGAAAAATTGTTATTGGTTTACATACAATGTCTCTGTTGTGTCTTCCAAAAGCCTCCTCAACTAATCTATAACAGGGAATGGCAAAACCAAATTTTGAGTTTAAGATTCATCCAGCGTGGTTTTATTTTACATTTGCCAATAGAAAAATAGCATCAGTGGTGGCAAAGATAACAGCCCTCCTCCTGACAATGGGAAGGAAAGAAGCAGAGAGGGCTGGCTTTGGACCGAGACGTTTTAAAGAATTTCAGGGTATATCATAAAACACCATTGCATTCATAAAGCATGGTTCATTAGGTTTTTGATGGAGCGCTTCAAGGGGCATCTGTTTTCCCTTCTCTTTTCCGTTCTCCTCCCTCCCCCGAGTCCATCACCATTAGAGATCATTTCAGGGTAAATTACGGCCTGTTCTCCAGCCTGATTATCCCGAGCCTATTTGGCTGGGCTGCCATCTTCCTCCTGCCACCCGGCATTGCTCCATCCCTCAGCTTCTTAGCCCTGACCCCTGAGAGCACAAGGGCAGACACAAGAGGACAGACTCAAGCCAGTTCATTGTGCCTCTCAGTGGTGATGCTGGTGAGAGATCTGTGGGAAAGGAGCCTGGAGTTCCGATCTTCTTAGCAGAGGTGGGAGAGGGAGGCCAGGCCTGCAGCTGCCAGTCAGCACCACCTCATATTTAGGGGCAAAACCTCTTTGCCCTCAAGCCTGCCTTTACGATGTTACTGAGCAGGGCTTTCCAGTGTGTTTGGGATTTTTTTTCAGTGTTGAATGATGTTATGCTGCAATGATAATGATCATAATTAGAAGAGGACACGTTCAGTGAGTGGGTGCTAGGCACTGTTCAGAGTTCTTTGGTGAATGTTCTCGTTTAATTTCCACAAAGAATCTAGAGGTGGGAACTGTTACTGTGCTTATCTTACAGATCAGTAACAAACTTGCTTGGGCTTCCCTGGTGGCTTAGGGGTAAAGAATCTGCCAGCAATGCAGGACATGCGAGTTCGATCCTTGGGTTGGGAAGATTTCCTGGAAGGGGAAACGGCAACCCACTCCAGTATTTTTGCTCGGAAATCCCATAGACAGAGGAGCCTGGTAGGCTACGGTCCAAGGGATCATGAAAGAGTCAGACACAACTGAGCAGCTAAACAATAACCACAACAGTTGAATTTGCCCACTACAAGGAGATCCAACCAGTCCATTCTGAAGGAGATCACCCCAGGGTGTTTCTTGGAAGGAACGATGCTAAAGCTGAAAATCCAGTACTTCAGCCATTGCATGCGAAGAGCTGACTCATTGGAAAAGACTCTGATGCTGGGAGGGATTAGGGGCAGGAGGAAAACGGGACGATAGAGGATGAGATGGCTGAATGGCATCACCGACTCGATGGACGTGAGTGTGAGTGAACTTCGGGAGTAGGTGATGGACAGGGAGGCCTGGCGTGCTGCGATTCATGGGGTCGCAAAGAGTCGGGCACGACTGAGACTGAGCGACTGAACTGAACTGATGGTGCAGAGCAGCAGCAGACACTGTGGAGAGAAGAGCCACCTGTTCTCCACCCTCTCGGGGCTGCATTGCCAGCCCCTTCTTTCCCTGAAGCACAGAAGCTCATCTGCTTGTCCCGATCACCCTTTCCCACCTCCGTGGAGGGACTCACTCCCTNTGAGCGACTGAACTGAACTGATGGTGCAGAGCAGCAGCAGACACTGTGGAGAGAAGAGCCACCTGTTCTCCACCCTCTCGGGGCTGCATTGCCAGCCCCTTCTTTCCCTGAAGCACAGAAGCTCATCTGCTTGTCCCGATCACCCTTTCCCACCTCCGTGGAGGGACTCACTCCCTGCCAGCCCCTCCCCGCCTGCTTGCTTGTGTGATTTCCCTGTGTGCGTCATGGCAGCTGCCTCCACAGCGGAGCTGTGGCTCAGCCTCTCCCCAGTAGCACAGCACACTGGTAGGTCACACTGGTTTTTGATCCAGACTGTCTGGGCTGTAGTCTTACTCCTACTGCTTCTGTCCTCTGTGGCCTTGGAAAGTCACTCAGGTTCTCTGTGCCTCAGTTTCCTGAGGTTAATAATCAGCCTCCTGTCTAAATGTGCTGAGAAGGTCAAATGAAATAATGCTCTTGGAGCAGCGTCAGATACTTGGTAAATGGTCAGTAAGTACTAGCTATTATTACATCCTATTGTGTACTTGCCACTGTCCTGGGCCTTAAGGAGCTTGAAAAACTCTGGGATCAAAGAATTTGGGGGTCTCCAGCAACCTTATGTTTCTCTGGGCTGCTCTAACCATTAATACTATTTCAAGCACATTATATTTAGGCTAAAGTCTACACTAATTTGGGACTCTGAGTTTCAGAAACTTTTTGGAAAGCCCAGTTACTGAGGTGAGCTGAGTAGTCTGGGGACTGAATAAGAGAGGCACTCATTTCTTCCACCTAATGATGAGACTAGCAAGGCTCCTACAAACCCTGAGAGTGGGGGCTTCTCAGCCCTTTGGAGATGTCAACACAGCGGCACCACATGAGGTTAAGGAGCAGGAAGGAGGGCAAGCATTTGCTGAGTAGGAACCACCAAACTGCTTCATTAGTTTGTTTGGCTGCATTTGAAAAGCTGCATTCTGCCTGGGTTACAGAAAGGATAAACCTTGATTCCTATCCACTTTAAATATTGGTTAGACCCAGCAATGTCGTTGCTCACTGGGAGAACACTCAGTGTAAAGTGAGAAGTGAACACTCAGTGGAAGTCAAGAGTAAGACTTTTGGAATTAGGGAGTCCTGGGTGAAAGACCAGGCTNAAATATTGACGTCTGTGTTACACACTGGTTAAGAGCTTGGGCTTTGGAGTTGAGAAGACAAGGAATGAGACCAAGATCTGCCACTTTCTGGCTCAGTGGCTCTCCACACTGTTTTCTCCTCCGTGAAATGGGGTAAAAAATACCTATGTTCATCACAGAATGCCAGGCGGGGCTCCCTGTGTTATATAGCAACTTCCCACTTGCTATCTGGGTGGGATGGGAGAGTGGGGGAGGCTTAAGAGGAAGGGGATATAATATATAATAATAATATAATATTGATGGACTGATATGTGTTATATGCTAAACAACAATACAACATTGTAAAGCAATTTTCTACCAATTAAAAAATAAAATACCCATGTTCCTCCTAGGTTTAAAGAAGGAAATGTACATAAACTGCTTAAATAAATGTCAGCAGTTTTTTCAAAGGGATGTAAAAACTCAATACTGGTTAAGACTGTGAGTGCCACTGTTCGTATTTGTTCATAGCACCCTTTGGAGAGCCTGAGCACGAATGAATGCATTCTCTCTGAGGTCTAGGTCAGTTAGGTCTGTGAGTCTGGCTGGAGAGGGATTTCCAAAGGAGNGTCAGCAGTTTTTTCTAAGGGATGTAAAAACTCAATACTGGTTAAGACTGTGAGTGCCACTGTTCGTATTTGTTCATAGCACCCTTTGGAGAGCCTGAGCACGAATGAATGCATTCTCTCTGAGGTCTAGGTCAGTTAGGTCTGTGAGTCTGGCTGGAGAGGGATTTCCAAAGGAGTCTCTCACAAGTTATCATTCCATTTTTTCTAGTAAATTCAGATTGAAGAATTTTGTTCTCTACAAAAAAAAAAAAAACTGAATAAACTCATTGGCTATTTGCTAATAGACTGTGTATGCATATAACTTAATGACTAATTTGGGGTTTATCATTAGTTACTATTAATTCATGAGCAACTTTGCCTTGTATAGAGCATTTTAGGATGGATGCAAGAGCTTGAGAACTTTAGGGATCATCTGGTTTAATCCTTTCAGTTGACAGATGAGAAAATTGTGAGCCTTTGAGGTCAAGTGGATAATTTGGCTGAGGACATAACCACAAATTTAATTTCTACTGGATGCTATCTAAATGCTCTCAGAAAGAATGGCTTATGATGAACTCTTCTAAAACCATAATTGTTTTAGTCTCCTGCAACTTGCAATCTGTTTATATCTAACACACCCTATGCTGCGATTCATGGGGTCGCAAAAAGTTGGACATGACTGAGCGACTGAACTGAACTGAATTGAACACACCCTACAAGAAGGTAAATTCATTTAGTTTCTCAGGGTCACACTATGAAACAAATTTCACTCATCAGAATTTCACTCACCAGAATTTTATTCATGGAATAAAATAGCCATTTTATAAGTGCATTATTGAAACTGTTTCATAACCATAACATGCAATTGGTAGCACATGCTTTGAAGAATTCCAGATCAAAATGATCGTGGAGCTTCAGTGTCTCATTTTTTTCCAGGTGTAAGTATACACTGGGCTGTTTTCCGAGGAAAATCTTCACCCTTTCTCCAAATGCTCCTTTTTGCATCATAAGTCACTTTCTCTACAGATTTTCAGTTGGTTAATTTTTGGTAAAAGCAATTTCAACTCATTTTTTATGTGATTGGCTAAAAAGGGATTTGTACTCCTCATCGCAGAACTTAACTTCTAACCTTCAGCTGCCAATGTCTTATGAAAAGCTTGATAATGAGAAATATGTATGGAGTTTTGCCTGAAGGTTATGTACACTCATTACTTTAGAAATACTGATAGTGATGATGATGATGATAGAAATTGTTACGAATATACTATGTGCACCTTCCCTTGTAGCTCAGCTGGTAAATAATCCGCCTGCAATGCAGGAGACCCCATTTCGATTCCTGGGTTAGGAAGATCCCTGGAGAAGAGAGTGGCTCTCCACTCTAGTATTCTGGCCTGAAGAATTCCAAGGACTGAATAGTCCATGGGATCGCAGAGTCAGACACGACTGAGCGACTTTCACTTTCATGTGCTACTTACTGAGTTTAAGCCATGCATTGTTTCATTTAATCCTCCCAACCAGTGGTCCCCCAAGTTCAGCAGGCAACACATCACCTGAGGGCTTGTTAAAATACCAATTGTTTCTAATTCGGTAGGGATCTGAGAATTTACATCTCTAATAAATTCCTAGGTGATGCTGATTCTGCTGTTTTGGGTGTTCAAGAACTACTGCTTGCCATAAACATAGGAGGTAGGTGTTTCTTTGATAGATGAAGAAACAGGAATTGAGGTTATGTAACTTGATTAACACATAGCTAATAACTGGCAGAGCTGGAATTTGAAAACTTGCCTCTTTGATTTCAAAGTCTGTAATCTTAATTTTTGTGCTAGGTGGTTTTGCAATAAGACTTTCTTTCTGGGCAGAATAGTAGGATAGAACTTGATTTCTCCCAATATTGAGGTTCAAATACATTAAAAAGTGTGGAAGTTGTGAGATGGTTCTCATTAAAACCAGACTGTTGGGCAGAATCACATGACCCCTAGAGGAAATTTACCAAGAAGACAGAAATAACTAGACTGGTGAACGTATCCTTTATGTCGTAGGCTATGGGACAAAGGGGAATCTTGGGTCCAGCTGAACAATGTGTCCAATCACGGAATTTGCCTTCATTAGTCTTCCTTATTGGGCTGTTCTGACAGAACTGGATTCTGTGTATAATTTGAGAGTGATCTCGTGCTTAGGGATTTATGCTTTGAGATATCCTCTACTGAATGTGGAGAAATGGGATCTCATTATGTCATAGTACTCCGACTTCCATTTCCATCTGAGGAAGCAGTGGTCAGGCGCTAGGGACTGTAGACAGTATTGACGAAAGGGATGGCTAGGGGTTGGTGAGAAACACAGGTGTCTGGGGAAGACTCTTGTCAGCATGTGATTGTACAGGTGAGGAAAAGAGCTCTGTTATGTAACTGGTGAAGTCTTTGAGTCATGAAGATCGACTTTACTGCCTACCATGAAAGTGAAAGTCGCTTAGTCATGTCAGACTCTTTATGACCCCATGGACAATAGGGTTCTCCAGGCCAGAATACTAGAGTGGGTAGCTGTTCCTTTCTCCAAGGGATCTTCCCAACCCTGGGATCAAGCCCAGGTCTCCAGCATTGCAGGCGGATTCTTTACCAACGGAGCCACCAGGGAAGCCCAAGAATACTGGAGTGGGTAGCCCATCCCTTCTCCAGAAACTCTTCCTGACCTAGGAACCAAACCAGGGTCTCTTTCCCAGTTGAGTTACTGGGTAAGCCCACCTAACTATGAAACGGAATTAACTAAAATAGCATTCCAAACCCACTTCAGTAGAAGGCTACCTCAGAGGCCATTTGTGATCTTCCAATTCTACCACCTTACAATCATCCCACTAAAACTCAGCTTTGCTGCAGTGGGCACAGAAAACTTTCAAGACAACTGGGATAAGAGTATGAGATGGGGTGGAGGGTCAAACTGTCCTGGAATGAGGCTGGGAGGTGGCCCCTGAGCTCCCTTTCCACCAGCAGATAGAAGAGGATTGATTTATGGACATAAATATCCCCAGAGATTTCTAGAAATATGTAGAGAAGGGGAACCCTCCACTTTCCGATAATCTAAAAAGTGAAATCTTAGAATCACTCTATGTCAGGGTGTGAAGTGAATCATTTATTGTTTACTTCACTTTCAGGTTGATGGAGACTGCAATACAGCAGTCATGTAATGTTTAATCCCTGAAACAGGGCAAGAGTTCTGGCCTCTGAAGTTAATTCTACTTTGGTGCTTAACGTTGTCTTCAGTTCAGTTCAGTTCAGTCGCTCAGTTGTGTCCAACTCTTTGCAACCCCATGAATTGCAGCACGCCAGGCCTCCCTGTCCATCACCAACTCCTGGAGTTCACTCAGACTCACATCCATCGAGTCAGTGATGCCATTTAGCCATCTTATCCTCTGTCGTCCCCTTCTCCTCCTGCCCACAGTCCCTCCCAGCATCAGAGTCTTTTCCAATGAGTCAACTCTTTGCATGAGGTGGCCAAAGTACTGGAGTTTCAGCTTTAGCATCATTCCTTCTAAAGAAATCCCAGGGTTGATCTTCAGAATGGACTGGTTGGATCTCCTTGCAGTCCAAGGGACTCTCAAGAGTCTCCTCCAACACCACAGTTCAGAAGCATCAATTCTTCGGCGCTCAGCCTTCTTCACAGTCCAACTCTCACATCCATACATGACCACAGGAAAAACCATAGCCTTGACTAGATGGACCTTAGTCGGCAAAGTAATGTCTCTGCTTTTGAATACACTCTCTAGGTCGGTCATAACTTTTCTTCCAAGGAGTAAGCGTGCCCCATTTATGAGTGGCATTCTCTGAGCGGCCAGCATGATTCTATAGTACTGACCAGAAACTTTGTTCAAGCTTTTATGTAACAGCTTATAGAAAAACAAAAAAGTTTGATTCATCCTTCTTTGGTTGCTGGAGTCTGAGTCAGATTTGCTGCTCGTGAATAGCAATAGAGCAAGATTTTTTTATTATACCTTATTGAGCATGTTACCATTTTTCCTTTGTATATTTATATACCTTTCTTTTGTTACTTGGTGTACATTTTCCTATTCATATAACCATTTTGAAAGAAGAGGGAACATGTACAGAAATGGAAAAAAGGGAGGGTGGAGAAGGAAATGGCAACCCACTCCAGTGTTCTTGTCTGGAGAATCCCAGGGACAGGGGAGCCCTGTGGGCTGCCGTCTATGGGGTAGCACAGAGTCAGACACGACTGATGCGACTTAGCAGCAGCAGCAGCAGCAGCAAAGAGGTAGAGAGGAGAAAGAAAGGAACATTAACCTATTTTACAGTAGACGTTTACATAGAAAAGCTTAATGATGTATTAACAAATAATCCAGTCCTAATGTGAAGTGACTTATCCCAATTTAACATGAAATATAGATGATATAGCTTTACCATCTGAGCCACCAGAGAATGCAGACCTGGGTTCAATCTTGGGGTCGGGAAGATCCCTGGAGAATTCCGTGGACAGAGGAGCCTGGCAGGCTACAGTCCATGGGATTGCAGAGAGTTGGAGATGACTGAGCAACTAACATAGATATAGCTAATAAACTGTTGTTTTGCTAAATATACAGCAGTGATGAGCAATGTATAAAATAGACCAAACTGAGTCAATGGGAAATAATGATTGATCAATTTACTTTCAGAGAAAAGTAGATGTGCATTTCCTATGATACTGTTGTCCAAAGAGGGAAATGTTTCTTAGGGCAAAACATGTAACAGCACCAAGTATGAATCATTACCAGATCGTTTGTTGAAGTTAGAATGCTGTTAGCAGCTACCTTCAGGTTGCTGAAAGTCAGCTTTAGGCGTGCTGAGTTAGGGGACATAAAGCTCCTGCCCTTGAGCACAGCTAGGTTATGGTTGAGTTACATTCATATATGTGAATAATTAATTCTGCCTGAGGGAATCCAGCATATCTTCAGAGCAGAGGGAGCCTTTAAATTACTCTTAATGTGAGGGTCTTCAGGTAGAGCTGAATAGAGGAAGCTACATACAAAAGGCAAAGAGGCATCAAAGCATATGGTTGTTGGGACAACCTTACAGCATGTTTCATACCACTTCACTAGAACATGGAATTAGGCAGGAACATGTACCCAGAATCCTAGTGCATCAGGCTTTCAGAAAAGTTGCTGGTAGTAGTAGCCTTTCTTCTTTCGCCTCATAGTCAATTTGTTCTCTCACGAACCCGAAGCTTCCCATGGAGCCTTCCTCCCTTAGACCCCTTCTTAAGTTCTCTTCAGTTCGGTTGCTCAGTCATATCTGACTCTCTGTGACCCCATGAATCGCAGCACGCCAGGCCTCCCTGTCCATCACTTAACTCCCGGAGTTCACCCAGACTCACGTCCACTGAGTCGGTGATGCCATCCAGCCATGTTATTACTACTTACTTTATATTGACTGAGTAGTTCTAAGTTATCATCAACAAGCTAGATGCGAATTTCAACGTATCTAGTTCATCCAGATTTGCACATGGGTTGGTTTGCTATGGGGACTTATCTGCCATAATCACTGGAGATGTTACCTCTGGGACCTCTCTCTTTTGGAAATACTGCTGAGAAAATTTTGTAATTGATACTTCTCTAAATAAATATTATGAATGAATCACTTTTGTGTTCTTACTCTGCAGATGTTATTGAGGCTTAACTGATTATCACTATCATTACTGAGCTGAGCCCCCTGTGTCAAATTCTCACAGGTGGAAGACAAGCCAGCCAAAGCAAAAAGATCAGCTGTAGGCTAAAGGTGGGTGTTTGTCAGAAGGGGAAGCCTGGCATGCCTGACATGTCCAGTTCACCATTTTAGAATATTATGATCTCCATTTTTATATACTGCCAGAAAAGCACAGTAGTTGAAATGTTCTATTAGCCACCTGTCAGTTTTATATTAGGTTAAATGTGTGGAAAAAATGAGACATCCTTTAAGAAGTAAATTTTGTAGGAAAAGTCAGATGTACAAGGCAATGTCCATTTATTGTGACACCTTTCACTAAAGGTTTTATTTGGCATTGGCAGTACTGCTCCGCTGCAGTAAATAGCAACTGCTCTAAAAAACTCAGGTGGAAATTCTACTAAGTTATTATCTACTAGGTCCTAGGCATTGGTCCTTAATATGGCTAATTCTTTTAAGCCTACAAGGTAGATTTTATTATCCTCATTTCTACTGATGAGCAAAGACTCAGAGGTTGACTGACACAAAGCCAGGCAACTGAATGGAAAAGCCAATGTTCTGCCTACTTTCCAAAGTTTTTACTTTTCCCTATTATGTCCATGTTCCCTAAAAGCTATAACAGGCTTGCATCAAAGTTACCACAGGATTCTAGTCTCTTTAGGATTGTTCTATCTGTCAGCAAAACCCAGAAAGGTGGAAGTGTCTCCAGGAGACTGAGTAAAAGCAAGGGGAAAGCCAGTGCTACAGACATTCCAAGTGTCCCAAAACACATAAGAGAAGGTAGAATGCTAAAGGATGTCCTGTCAGAATAACTCAAGAGTGATCTTGGTCTTAATTTTGCAGGGTATTTTTATCTTCCTCTCACCCTTTACTTTTAAACTGAAGCTTCTAAAAATATTCAGTTGGAAGCCCTCCAAAAGGAAATAGCATTCTTTCTTATACTGCTGATGAAAGTATAACCTGGTTAAGTTTTCCAGGGGCCAAAGTGGCAGTGACAAAAGCTTTTATAAACTGGCATACTCTACAATAATACTTCCACCTTCAAGAATTCACCTTAAGGAAATATTAAGAACACATAAATGATTTAACAACACAATGTCCTTTAAAACAGTTTATTAGTTGAAAAATTGGAAACAACCTAAAAACAGTAGTTTAATAAAATGTGGCACAGGAGATGAAATACCATGCAGCCATTAAAAAAGATATAGAAACATATTTTGACATGGCAAGATAGTCATGGCACTGTCAAGTGAAAAAAAAGTTACAAAACAGTATGTACAACTTGATCCCATTTAAAAAAATCTACAAAAGAACAGAAGAATCTCTAAGTCTATACATCTAGATAACAGTAGCTCTCCCTGGACGGTGGAATTGTAAGTCATTTTTATTTTTATATACTTTTCCCCTCCGTTTTTACCAATGCATTTATGACTTGTATTTTTTAAAAAAGCACTTATGATTCTTAGAAGGTCTCCTTTAAAATAGGGAGAGCAGAGCTTAGCAGCCCGAGCACCAGGATGTACATGTTAGTCTGATATGACTTTAATGCTTTGATGTCAAACTGTGACTGTGCAGAGTGGAAATGTGGGTGGTGGTAATGCCTACCCTTCTTCAGACGAACACATCCATCCCTAGAAACCCTTCACATCAACCAAGTACAGGCATTCTAAGTGGTATTGTTCCTTTTTATATGAAGCACACCTTATACCTTCACACCCACTTGTAATACAGCCCAGAGCAAGGCTTCTCTACATGTGAGATAAATGTTGTTGGTATACAAAAGGCAGGGAGAATTTTCAAGCGATGTCAGTTAGCAGGCCTGAAGGTAAAAGGCACATTATCTTTATTCTACTCAAGTGGGTCTCAAACTTAGGAGGGTAACAATCACCTAAATGACTTGTAAAGACAGAATGCTGGGTCCTACTCCCAGAGTCGGTTTCAGTGGAACCTGGATAAGGCTTAAGAGTTGCATTGTTTTTTTTTCTTTGACAAATATTGAGTTTATACTATGTGCCAGGTCTCATGCTGAGAGTTGGGAATTTAACTGTGATCAAAAGAATTAACAGTCTCAATCTCAGGAGCCTACATTCCAGAGTGACAGATACATAATACTAAACAAATAATTTAAAGTAACTAATTACAATTAGTACTAGAACACAGGAAAGATCAGAATTCAGCTTTTGTCTTGAAATGTATTTAAAAATGTTACATGGGAGAACTAAGACTAGTTTTATAGCCCCTTGAAGACAACAAGTACCAAAAAAGGTACTTGGAGATATGAATTAACGTTTTTAGCAAATTCCTTGGTGATGCTGATATTGCCTGTCCTGGGGGGTCTCACACTGAGAACCACTTCCCTACTAAACAGTTTCCCATTAGGATAATGTGGGAGAAAGGACAGGTGTGCTGTGGACAAACACCACACCCCCATTTGAGTCTCACCATGAGGTAAGAGCCACTTAATCATCTGGAGAAGGGGTTGAGGCAAAGTCGGCCTGTGCTAAGTCGCTACAGTTGTGTCCGACTCTTTGCAACCATATGGAATGTAGCTTGCCAGGCTCTTCTGTCCATGCTGTTCTCCAGGCAAAAGTACTAGAGTGGGTTACCGTGCCCTCCTCTAAGGGATTGTCCCAACCCCGGGATCAAACTCTTGCCTCTGATGTCTCCCGCATGGGCAGGCAGGTTCTTTACCACTAGCGCCACCTGGGAAGCCCCTGAGGTAAAGCTGGCTTGTAGGTCATATTGCAAAGAGTGCTACATACTATGGCAACATATTTCAAACTTTCAGGTGTTCCGGGGCTAGGGAAGATATTTTTAAGGAATCATTTCAAAAAAGCATGGAGGCAAGCTGGACCGGATTCCTGGGTAAACAAAGGTGTTCCTTTTTGCCCTGTGCTCCTTCATCTTCTGCATGTCCTCCTAAGACCAGCTCCTCCATTTATGTCCTGTTCCTCTGTTCTGGTGGAGAACAGCAGACTATGAGGACGAACTCTAACCTACTAGTGACTCTGGCCTCGGGTTTCTTATTTCTCACATTATTCAGAGTGAGGCACACTTCCATTCCTAGGACCTAGTCTCCTACAATATGAATTCTTCTGATCAGCACCACAAAAACAATTTAATGCAATGACCTTTTAGGTTAATTACCTTTAGGACAAATAAAAGAGATAATCAGTTACTTCTGTTTGTAAAAAGAGCCTATGATTATTTCCAAGTTCACTATTTCATTCATATATGCATCCTTCACATTACTGTATCTTTAGATTAAGCTCATGGCCACAGAGATTAAGTAATTCTAAATTGCACCATGAATTAATAGGCTTCCCAAGGTTTTCTTCCATGCCCAAGAACTTACAGACCTTTACCTGAGTAAAAATTAAACCTATGACCTTATAAAAAAAGCCCAAACCAAAGAACCAAACAAAACTCCATTAAAATAAAAAACAATAAACATAAAAACAAATTTACATATTGTGCTGGATTTGTGGTGGACAAAGGCACAAAAAAACCTTTGAACTCTAACATTACTGAAGGCTACTGTACATTATTGGGTTACGACAAGCAACATTCATTTGATGGAAAGGAGAAGGTTCTGATAAAAATGTACACTGACTGTGGCAAGGTTAAACCTAGATCTTGATCTGATTTAAACAGGGTGCCAGATACAATCAATAAGGAACAGAACAGAGCATGGACATAGAAGATGAATCTCTGATTCACAGTTGTAAACAAGGCCAACAGTCAGGAAGCTACAGAAGCTAACAAGGGGAAAAATCTTTACAGCACATTTCTACAGTGTGCCAAGCTTTTCCCCCAAAATTATCTAACATACAAGATAGTTATAAAATCTACAGGTATAGATTTTATAGATATTACTATTTTTAAAACTTTTTTTTTTGCTATAAAATCCTTGCAATAACCTTAAGGTGGCTTAATTATTATCCCCACGTTACTACCAAGGAAATGGCAGTTTACATGACATCTGAGTTGAAGCTCAAAGAGCAGAGTATGTGAAGAAGACTGGATTTGAACCCAGGACAATTTCCCTTCACTGTTCATATTCTTTCCCTTTTACTACTCTACTTCCCATAAGACTAATTTACAGTTGCTATTAAAGCTGACCTTTTCTTTTTGTATGATCTTCTAAAGCCTAAATCTGGAGTTACATAATAGATGGTGCCCTGGGCTGGCCGTCGAACTTCCTTTCTGAGGGAAAAAGCCTCACTCAAGTGGTTTTATGGCCAACTAGCCAGCGTGAGCAGCTCTGGGGACTAACAGTATGGAAATTCACTGGGTGAATCAAATCATCTTTTACAACTATAAAACTGCAGAGGAATTTGTCTCACAGAATAGAAATGTAACAACTACTGTTAAAATTTGGACTGTAAACTGAATTATCAACGTGTTCACCAAGTTCTCATTAAGAACTCTTAAACACCATTTTAAAACATCTTTTGTGCTGAATATTCATTTTTCAAAGTATCAAACAAAACATATCATTTTGACACATTAACATTTCCTAAAGAAATTAGCTACACCTTTATACTTAACATGTAAGCCAGACTGAACCACTCTGAGTGGACAGAATGTGCTCCATTCTCTCAGCTCCAGGCCTGGTATAACTTTTTCCTCTGCTTGGAACACTTCCTCTCCAAATCATCTCCCACTACCCAAATTTGAATTAGGTGACTCCCAAAGCTCCAAAACACGGTATCACATTTTTCTTCTATCATGACAGTGACTCTGTTATATGACCATTGCTTACTTATTTTTCTGTATCCTCTACCAGTCTTTAAGATCTGTAAGGGGAAGAATTTGGTGCATCTTGGTCAGGGTCGTATTCCAAGCTGATCAGCATAGTGCCTAGCACCCAACAAATGTTTGATGAATCAATGAAAATGAGAGGAGAAGTCCTGACATGGAAACAATCTGCTGATTCATAGCAATAGCCCACACAGCAATTTTCTGATTCCAAGTATATTACTAATTGTTTCATTAGTGTGTGAACTAGAGAGCTTGATTAGGATAACCTAAGTTCATTAGTCAATTTTTAAAGTTTTATTTGTAGGCTTAAAGTAACCAAAAGTATATTGTTTGCATACAATTTACTCTATAACAAACACAGCTGTGCAAATCCATATTTTTGTAAGGATTTGTTAAGAACAAATTCTCTTTACTGTACTACAATATCTTAACACAACCAATTCTGATTATGGATTAAATGGTGCAACTGAACAACCTTAGAAACATTGTTCAGTGAATTGAGTTTGTCCCAGATGATTTAGAACCTTAACTGCAAATGTACTAGAGAAATAAGGTAATACTTCTTGAGGACTAGTTATTCTTAGAAATCATTCAGTAGTATTTAATAAAAAGCCCTCAAAATAACTCACTGAAATAGAATATTNATGGTGCCAACTGAACAACCTTAGAAACATTGTTCAGTGAATTGAGTTTGTCCCAGATGATTTAGAACCTTAACTGCAAATGTACTAGAGAAATAAGGTAATACTTCTTGAGGACTAGTTATTCTTAGAAATCATTCAGTAGTATTTAATAAAAAGCCCTCAAAATAACTCACTGAAATAGAATATTGTCATCATTAAGTAACTGCTGGAAAATAAGGTAAACATGGTATAACTAAGTTTTTGTTTATGAAAACATTCAGAAACATTATATTTTTCACAAAAGAGGTTTATATCCTAGAGCTCTTTTTAAACCAAGTTAAAAACAAATTTTAACTTTATTCTTTGGCTATTAATTATGCCTAATAAATGAGTCACTGATATCAATTCACAATAAATTTATTTTACATAAAAGAAAAAGCCATTAATGAAAAATCCAGTAGAAAACAGTTCTTCTGCTTTAACTTGGGGTTCAAAAGTAGAAGGTACGTATTAGTGAAACCTCAGTAGAAAGAGAATTTTGTAACAAAACATTCTTGGCATGAAAGCTCTAACATAACTTTTGTAATGAAATATTTACCATGCAGTTTTATTGGCAGAAAGGCCAGTTTCTGATGGCTGATATTTTCTTTTCAGTTTCTTAAGACATTAACATGAAAGATACTTAAACCTGCTTTATTAAGAGTTAATTGTATATAAATATGGTATCTTTCCACAGTCCACCTATTTAATTGAGCAGTTCTAGGTAGGTAATTGGCACCCTGCCCTTCTGGTTTCCCCTTTCACCCATCAGCCAGTCTGAATCCATTCCAACGACACTGAAAACAGTGATTACCTACAAAATAAAACATTTCCAGTTATTAATGATATTAATAAATATACAAAAAACGAATCAGACTTGTTTAAATTGTAAATATTCACTATAAAAATTTAATATTACCATAAATACCATTATCACATCATAAACATTATCATCAATGTGAAAGATAAAGGGTTTTATCAGAGGCAGTTTCAGAAATCTAATTATTTAGCAGTTAAAAGCTTTAAATAGTTCTGTGATGTTCTATTTTGTTAAAAAATAGTAGTTAAAAATTTATAAAATATTAATACAATCATCTGCAATCTATGAAAACATTCATAATAAACTATTTCTAAATAAGTAATGATGAATTTGCATTTTGTTATACTGGATGGTTAAGTCAATCTATGATACAGTTTTCTTTTTATATCCACATTACTCACCTCATCTGCCAGAAGTGATAATTCAGTACTGTTTGCAGCATCATAATCATACAGAACCCTGGCCCTCCGGCTGCCACTGCACTCCTTCAGGTCAGTGAGGTTGGAAGGAGAGGTGATTACTAAGCTACTTGTTGAAGTCAAGGCAGAGGAACCAATCACATTCGATGAAGCAGATGGTACAGGTGCCACAGAAGTCTGGTTGTTGTTAGAATGATAACTGGATGGAAAACTGTTGAAAAGAAAATTGCCAATTATATATACAGGACCAAAGTTTCTGCATATCACCACTTGGTGGCAGTATTTACCTTCTACCAACCTCCACTGGCTAAAAGATTTAAAAGATGTTAATATTTTAATGATAAAGTGTGCTATCTAATTACCTCTGTTGGGTCAATTACATTAGAGAAAATGCAGGTTATTTTTAAATATAAAATCCTTGAAAGTCTGTTTCAAAGTCATCTTTACAAGTATAAACTTTAAGAAGTTTAAAAAAAATCTATTTTTCTCCAGAAAAATGATGTATAATACTTCAATTTTCTACTGTATGTTTTATTAACCTTTTCCTTCTTTTATGAACTCTTAAATAAAAAAACAAATGAAAAACTTACCTAAATGTCAGATACTACCACAGATTAAAGTTTTCAAGTTAATTCTTTGAGAAATATTTNTCTGCAATCTATGAAAACATTCATAATAAACTTTCTAAATAAGTAATGATGAATTTGCATTTTGTTATACTGGATGGTTAAGTCAATCTATGATACAGTTTTCTTTTTATATCCACATTACTCACCTCATCTGCCAGAAGTGATAATTCAGTACTGTTTGCAGCATCATAATCATACAGAACCCTGGCCCTCCGGCTGCCACTGCACTCCTTCAGGTCAGTGAGGTTGGAAGGAGAGGTGATTACTAAGCTACTTGTTGAAGTCAAGGCAGAGGAACCAATCACATTCGATGAAGCAGATGGTACAGGTGCCACAGAAGTCTGGTTGTTGTTAGAATGATAACTGGATGGAAAACTGTTGAAAAGAAAATTGCCAATTATATATACAGGACCAAAGTTTCTGCATATCACCACTTGGTGGCAGTATTTACCTTCTACCAACCTCCACTGGCTAAAAGATTTAAAAGATGTTAATATTTTAATGATAAAGTGTGCTATCTAATTACCTCTGTTGGGTCAATTACATTAGAGAAAATGCAGGTTATTTTTAAATATAAAATCCTTGAAAGTCTGTTTCAAAGTCATCTTTACAAGTATAAACTTTAAGAAGTTTAAAAAAAATCTATTTTTCTCCAGAAAAATGATGTATAATACTTCAATTTTCTACTGTATGTTTTATTAACCTTTTCCTTCTTTTATGAACTCTTAAATAAAAAAACAAATGAAAAACTTACCTAAATGTCAGATACTACCACAGATTAAAGTTTTCAAGTTAATTCTTTGAGAAATATTTGACTAACAACTCTTTTTCATAAAATAGATTTTCACATTTTCCTGTTCATTCAAATATTTACTGAGTATTTCCTTGTCCAGAATCACTAGAACAAGCTGAGATATAAAGATGAAACAATACCATTCTTTTATGGATTGTAGACAGGTGAAGGGATAGACATTCAAATAATATGTTATGACTGATAACATAATGAAGACTCAATGGAAGAATACGGCAGTTATCACAAATCCTTCTTGTTTTTTAGGGGAAAAATGAAAGTTTTATTAGAAATTAGTGAAATTGTTTCATCAATGTGCTTACAAATACTTTAAAGATAATTAGAATTTTCAGTTTATTTTAAGCTGACTGTTGCTCCATAATACTAAATAGAAAAAAACATAACATGGCTGGCCTATAATCATTCTAATCGAACCACTTCTAAGGTTGAAAACAATCCTATTAAAATTCATTGTTGTTGTTCAGTTGCTAAATTGTGTCCAATTCTTTGGGATCCCCATGAACTGCAGCATGCCAGGTGTCCCTGTCCTTCACTATCTCCCTGAAAGTGAAAGTGAAGTTGCTCAGTTGTGTCCAACTCTTTGAGACTCCGTGGACTGTAGCCTACCAGACTCCTTGTTCCACGAGATTTTCCAGGCAAGAATACCAGAGTGGTTGCCATTTTCTTCTCCATCACTATCTCCCTGAGTTGCTCAAACTCATATCCATTGAGTCAGTGATGCCATCCAACAACCTCATCCTCTGTTATCCCCTTCTCCTCTTGCCCTCAATCTTTCCCAGTATCAGGGTCTTTTCAAATGAGTTGGCTCTTTGCATCAGGTGGTCAAAGTATTGGAGCTTCAGCTTCAGCATCAGTCCTTCCAATGAATATTCAGAGTTGATTTCCTTCAGGATTAGTCTCGTTTGATCTCCTTGCTGTCCAAGGGACTCTAAAGAGTCTTTTCCAACACCACAGTTCAAAAGCATCAATTCTTCAGTGCTCAGCTTTCTTTATGGTCCAACTCTCACATCCATACATTACAATTAGAAATAGCATAGATTTGACTATAAGGACCTTTGTCAGCAAAGTGATGTCTGTGCTTTTTAATACACTGTCTAGGTTTGTTATAGCTTTTCTTCCAAGGAGCAAGCATCTTTTAATTTCGTGGCTGCAGTCACCACCCACATCAATTTTGGAGCCCAAGAATATGAAATCTGACAGAGTTTCCACTTTTTCCTCAAATATTTGCCATGAAGTGATAAGACTAGGTGCCATGATCTTCATTTTTTGAAAGCCGAGTTGTAAGCCAGCTTTTCCACACTCCTCTTTCACTTTAATCAAGAGGCTCTTTATCCTTAGCTTCTCTTTACTTTCTGCCATTAAAGTGGTATCACTAGTTAAAATATAAAATGCTTCATCGGTCAAGGTAGGTGAAATTAATCTCTTCATAAAATACAGTTTTCTTCATGACTCCTGTGCCATCTGGCAATCAGTCAGCAAAATTTTCTTTATCTTTAACCTCTTCTCTAAACCTTCCTTTCACCGCCTTGATGCTTGTGTTTATTTCCCATACTCCATGTATCATTGAGCCTAGAGATGGAAGCTGTAGGAGTTCCATGCTCATTTCCATTCCTATAATCTTCTCCCTCACCAAGATTACTCCTACCAAATTTTTGAATTTCACGTTATTTAACTATCAACTACCTTTTGTTGCAATCATCTACAGGTGTCTTATTTTCCCTTTATTTCTAAATTTTAGTTTCTGGCTCACTGCCAGTATTATCTTAATTCTTGGTGATTCTAAGAATTATTTGAACAATTCTTAAAGATTGTTCAAATAACTGTTAATCTAATTAACAATCAGATGCATGGGCCTATCAGATCCATGGGCTCTTCTTTCCTAGTGATTCTGTGCCTGACCCTAATTCAGCTATCCATTACCAATGCCTCATCTAGACTTTTATCAATTCCAAAAACTATAACCCTTATAATAATCATATTTTCCAATATTCCATTCTCTGGCCATCATTTTTTCCACTAGTACTCTCATTTCAACAAGGCTATCTCAGATTCCAAGCTAGAATCAAGATTGCTGGGAGAAATATCAATAACCTCAGATATTCAAATGACACCACCCTTACGGTAGAAAGTAAAGAACTAAAGAGCCTCTTGATGAAAGTGAAAGAGGGGAGTAAAAAAGTTGGCTTAGAGCTCAACATTCAGAAAACTAAGATCATGGCATCCAGTCCCATCACTTCATGGCAAACAGATGTGGAAACAGTGGAAACAGTGGCTGACTTTATTTTTGGGGGCTCCAAAATCACTGCAGATGGTGACTGCAGCCATAAAATTAAAGGACACTTACTCCTTGGAAGGGAAGTTATGGCCAACCTAGACAGCATATTAAAAAGCAGAGACATTACTTTGTCAACAAGGGTCCATCTAGTCAAGGATATGGTTTTTCCAGTAGTCATGTATCGATGTGAGAGTTGGACTATAAAGAAAGCTGAGTGCCGAAGAATCGATGCTTTCGAACTGTGGTGCTGGAGAATGTTCTTGAGAGTCCCTTGGACTGCAAGGAGATCCAACCAGTCCATCCTAAAGGAGATCAGTCCTGAGCACTCACTGGAAGGACTATGTTGAAACTGAAACTCCAATACTTCGGCCACCTGATGTGAAGAGCTGACTCATTTGAAAAGACCCTGATGCTGGGAAAGATTGAAGGCAGGAGGAGAAGGGGACAAAAGAGGATGAGATGGTTGGATGGCATCACCAACTTGATAGACATGAGTTTGGTAAACTCCTGGAGTTGGTGATGGACAGAAAGGCCTGGTGTGCTGCAGTCCATGAGGTTGCAAAGAGTTGGACACGACTGAGTGACTGAACTGATCTTGGATCTATAGTCCTACCATAGATCTACCATCTATTACCCTACCNGACATGAGTTTGGTAAACTCCTGGAGTTGGTGATGGACAGAAAGGCCTGGTGTGCTGCAGTCCATGAGGTTGCAAAGAGTTGGACACGACTGAGTGACTGAACTGATCTTGGATCTATAGTCCTACCATAGATCTACCATCTATTACCCTACCAGTATGCCATTTGTGTCCAAGGTAAATTATCAGAATCACTCCCCCTTGCACATACCTTCAAATCCCATGTCCTTTACTTCATACTACTCATTTGGTAAAGATCTCCCTAATTATCTATTCAGTATCCATGTATCTATGACATGAAAACATACAGAATCATAGTCTAGTCTCATACTCAGTGAGTTAAGTAGGAACAAGTGGGTCCACAACACTGCCTAGCAACTACACTACATTTCTTTAAAATCTATCCACTTAACATTCTCCTGATGACTTTTCATGCCCCTTTATTCATCTGCAAAATTTCAGCAATTCTTCCTTAACCTTTATAATCAGCTGATAAATTGCTTCCTTTTTATCTAAGAGGAGAAAAAAAACAATCAGGAAACTTCCACACTTTTGGTCATCTTTCCTCCTACTACAGATGAGCTGTATCTATGCCCCTAAGATTATTTTAAGGTTAATTTTTTTAACCTGTGTATAAAATTGCCTCTCAAGGTTATCACACTATCAATTCTTCCCTTGCAATATTGTATTTTCTCCATTTACTGTATCATTCTTATCAGATTATAATTGTGCTTTTATTTCTCCTATCTTAAAAAAAACAAGACAAAAATGGGCTAGACTCTACTTCCTCCTCTGGCCAGTGCTTCACTTCTCTATTCTCCTTGAAAATCTAAACTTAATATCAACAGTTTCTCTCCTTCCACTGACAAACAAGCTTTTGCCCACACTGTTCCATTAAAGCTACTTGTCCAGGTCAGCAATGACTTCAATGTTCTAAACCAAAAGGTCTACCAACAGCCCTCTTTTCACTTGATCTATCTAGAGATNTTCTCTATTCTCCTTGAAAATCTAAACTTAATATCAACAGTTTCTCTCCTTCCACTGACAAACAAGCTTTTGCCCACACTGTTCCATTAAAGCTACTTGTCCAGGTCAGCAATGACTTCAATGTTCTAAACCAAAAGGTCTACCAACAGCCCTCTTTTCACTTGATCTATCTAGAGATCACAGTCAAACACTCCTCTCACCTTTTACACCTTAATCCAAGGCCACACATGTGGTTCACATCTTACCTCACTGCTCAATCCTTACCATTCTCCTTAGCTTGTTCCTCGGCTCTTTGTTGGACTACCTCAGGGCTCAGTCCCTGGCCTTTCTTCTCTCTTTACTCATGCTGTGCTCTGCTTAGTCCTCAGTCGTGTCTGACTCTTTGTGACCCCATGGACTGCAGCCGGCCAGGAACTTCTGTCCATGGGGATTCACCAGGCAAGAATATTGGAGTGGATTGCCATGCCCTCCTCCAGAGGATCTTCCCAACCCAGGCATTGAACCCAGATCTCCCACACTGCAGGCAGATTCTTTACCATCTGAGCCACCAGGGAAGCCCATGAGTAATGAAGTAGGTAATCTATCCCTTCTCTAGGGGATCTTTCTGACCCAGGAATCAAACCGGGGTCCCTGCATTGCAGGTGTATTCTTTACCAGCGCGCTACCAAGGAAGCCCCTCTCTCTACTTACTCCCTTGGTAATTTCATCTAGTCTCACAGATTTAAACATCCTTGATATAATGACAAATGTCTAATTTATCTAATTCACTCCCCCACCAATATCCAGACTTGCATATCCTAAAACTGATTATCTCCACTTGAATGTTTCATTTCTCAAACTTAACATGTCTAAAACTGGGCTCCTGATATACCTGACATGGCTTCCCCACACCCAACCTGTTCCTTCTGGGGTATTCCCCATTTTAATGAACCAAAACTCCAATTCTTTCAGTTGCTCAGGCCAACACCTGCAGTAATTGTTGACACCTCTAGGTCTCATATATAGAACATGTATCAGCAAACCCTTGCTGTCTTTACCTTTAAAAACACACCCAGGGTTTGAGCACTTCTACCGTATCTATCACATTCCCCCCATCCAAGCTTCCATCATCTCCTGATTGGATTATGGACCAAGTTATTGCAGTAGGCTCCCAATAGGTCTGTCAGCTCACACTCTTGCTCTCTAACATCTATACTCAACAGGGCAGCAAGAATGATCTTGTTAAAAGCTAAAATCAAATCATGTCCCTCTTCAGCTCAAAATTCTCCAGACTTTATCTCCAAGTAAAAGTCAAAGTCCAGAAAGAGCGGTTTCCAAAGCCTAGCTCCGTTTCCTTGATTAATCTTCAGCTAAACTCTCTTTTGTTACCTGACATACAGCTATGTTCGTGCTTGAGTTTTTGTATTTCCTCTCCTGGAGCATCTCTAAGATGCCCATGTGCTTTATTTTCTCACATCTTTCAAATCTGTCTTCCCTGACTATGTAAATCTACTTCCCTGCTGTATTTTTCTCCAGTGCACTTATTGCTTCCTAATATACTATGTAATTGATAAAACATATTGATTTTCTACTCCCCTCTACCCTTAAACAGAATGTAGGTTCCATGAAGGCAGGAATATGATCTATTTTGTTTATACTCTATCCTTGATGTCTAGAATAGTGCTTTTAAAAATTACAAGCAAATGTTTCTCTGATGGGTAAAAGGGTTCTAATGATAAAAAGAACTGATTTCTAATTTAAGTTTCACTCTGAAGTTAAGAATACATTTCCGAGCATCCGTTCCTCAGTGAATGCAGCCTATATATACATTTCTGGAGGAAAAAAAAAAGATATGCTCTCTTCACACAGATGTGTTTGTATATCTAGACAGGATTTTTAAAATGTTTTATTATGGAATTTACTTTCAAACTTACCAGTATAATTAACCTTTGTTTAGTCACTGAGTTCTACTGATGTTACTTTTTGGGAATTAATGTAAAAAGAAAAACAACAAAACACCAAACAGAAAAACCCCGAAAGACCATCTTCACCTTCTAAAAACTTTTACTGCTAAATTAAAAAAACAACAACAAAACTCTAGACCTCCTGCCACTGTAGCTCAATATGTTAACTCTCCCACTATTAAAAATAAAATATACTTACTAATCTTATAACCAGTTCTTCTGATTCCTTATCAGTATGTGGATAATAATAGTACCTATCTCAGAGCATCAATGACTAGATTTTATCTGAATGGCTGAGTTCCAAGCATTTGAATGGCTTTAAGGAGAATGCAAGGATGAATGATTTTAACAGCAACCCCTACGCTGCACTGCTAGAATATCAGGAAAATATAACCAGGAAGTACTAATCTCGTTGGGCTTAAAATTGGTTTTGTGGAAGTGACTACTTTTGTTCTACGCCTAGTTTTGAAGGATTAATGTGCAGAAAGGAAAATCAAAGTGAAGAGGCGTTTTAATTTTTTCTCCTTATTCCTTCTCTTGATATTCCTTTTTCAAATGTTACATATCCCTCTCCTACTTTCATGGTTCCTCATTATATAAATCTCAAATGCCTCATTACTTAAAGGGTATTTATGAAATGACACTGCTTCATTATTCTAACCTTATCTCAGTTCAGTTGCTCAGCTGTGTTCGACTCTGTGATGCCATGGACTGCAGCGTGCCAAGCTTCCCTGTCCATTACCAACTCTAGGAGTTTACTAAAGCTCATGTCCATCANCTACTTTCATGGTTCCTCATTATATAAATCTCAAATGCCTCATTACTTAAAGGGTATTTATGAAATGACACTGCTTCATTATTCTAACCTTATCTCAGTTCAGTTGCTCAGCTGTGTTCGACTCTGTGATGCCATGGACTGCAGCGTGCCAAGCTTCCCTGTCCATTACCAACTCTAGGAGTTTACTAAAGCTCATGTCCATCAATCTAATCCTCTGTCGTCCCCTTCTCCTCCTGCCTTCAATCTTTCCCAGCATCAGGGTCTTTTCAAATGAGTCAGTTCTTCTCATCAGGTGGCTGAAGTATTGGAGTTTCAGCTTCAACATATGTCCTTCCAATGACTATTCAGGACTGATTTCCTTTAGGATGGACTGGTTGGATCTCCTTGCAGTCCAAGGGACTCTCAAGAGACTTCTCCAACACCACAGTTGAAAAGCATCAATTCTTAGGTGCTCAGCTTTCTTTATAGTCCAACTCTCACATCCATACATGACTACTGGAAAAACCATAGCTTTGACTAGACAGATTTTTGTTGCCAAAGTAATGTCTCTGCTTTTTAATATGCTGTCTAGGTTGGTCATAGCTTTTCTTCCAAGGAGAAAGTGTCTTTTAATTTCATGGCTGTAGTCACCAGTATCATCTTTTAGGATTTGAAATAGCTCAATTGGAATTCTATCACCTCCACTAGCTTTGCTTGTTGTGATGCTTCCTAAGGCCCACTTGACCTCACATTTCAGGATGCCTGGCTCTAGGTGAGTGATCACACCATTGTGGTTACCTGGGTCATGAAGATCTTTTTGTATAGTTCTTCTGTGTATTCTTGCCACCTGTTCTTAATATCTTCTGCTTCTGTTAGGTCCATACCATTTCTGTCCTTTACTGTGCCCATCTTTGCATGAAATGTTCCCTTGGTACCGCTAATTTCTTTCAAGAGACCTCTAGTCTTTCCAATTCTATTGTTTTCCTCTATTTCTTTGCACTGATCACGGATGAAGGCTTTCTGATCTCTCCTTGCTTTTCTCTGGAACTCTGCATTCAAATGGGTATATCTTTCCTTTTCTCCTTTGCTTTTACTTTTCTTCTTTTCATAGATATTTGTAAGGCCTCTTCAGGCAACCATATGGCTTATTTACATTTCTTTTTTTGGGGGATGGTCTTGATCCCTGTCTCCTGTACAATGTCATGAACCTCCCTGTCCATAGTTCTTCAGGCACTCCATCAGAGCTAGTCCCTTGAATCTAATTCTCACCTCCACTGTATAATCTTAAGGGATTTGATCTAGGTCATACCAGAATGGTCTAGTGGTTTTCCTACTATCTTCAATTTAAGTCTGAATTTGGCAAGGAGTTCATGATCTGAGCCACAGTCAGCTCCCGGTCTTGTTTTTGCTGACTACAGAAAGCTTCTCTATCTTGGGTGGCAAAGAATATAATCAATCTGATTTTGATATTGACCATCTGGTGATGTACATGTGTAGAGTCATCTCTTGTGTTGTTGGAAAAGGAAATTTGCTATGACCACTGCATTCTCTTGGCAAAACTCATTAGCCTTTGCCCTGCTTCATTTTGCTACCTTGGGGTACCAAGGTCAAATTTGTCTGTTACTCTTGGAATATGTCTTCCTACTTTTGCATTTATTTCAGTCCCCTATAATGAAAAGGACATATTTTTGGGGTGTTAGTTCTAGAAGGCCTTGTAGGTATTCATAGAACCATTCAACTTCAGCTTCTTCAGCATTACTGGATGGGGCATAGACTTGGATTACTGTTGCTACTGAATGGTTTGCCTTGGAAACGAACAGAGATCATTCTGTCATTTTTCAGATTGCATCTAAGTACCGCATTTTGGACTCTTTTGTTGACTATGAGGGCTACTCCATTTCTTCTAAGGATTTCTTACCCAGAAATAGTGGATATAATGGTCATCTCAGTTAAATTCATTCATTCCAGTCCATTTTAGTTCACAGATTACTACAATGTCAGTGTTCACTCTTGCCAGCTCCTGTTGACCACTTCTAGTTTACCTTGATTCATGGACCTAACATTCCAGGTTCCTGTGCAATACTGTTCTTTACAGCACCAGATGTTACTTCCATCACCAGTCACATCTACAGCTGGGTGGTGTTTTTGGTTTGGCTCTTTCTCTTCATTCTTTTTGGAGTTATTTCTCCACTGTTCTCCAAATCACTCCAGTATTCCTGCCTGGAAAATTCCATGGACAGAGGAGCCTGGTAGGCTACAGTCCATGGGGTCACAAAGAGTTGGACACGAATGAGCAACTTCACTTTCACTTTCAATGACCTAGGGAGTTCATCTTTCAGTGTCCTATCTTTTTGCCTTTTCACACTGTTCATGGGGTTCTCAAGGCAAGAATACTGAAGTGGTTTGCCATTTCCTTTTCCAGTGGACCATGTTTTGTCAGCCTCATCTACTACCCCATTTTTTTTTTTAAGGCTTCTTGATTTTTTTATTACTCAAAAAAGCTTCATTTTAAAATTTAACTTTCTGACTCTGTGCTTTCAACACTTTCACAACGGTTTTCTGCTCAATAAGGACAGTGTGCTTGGTCCTGTCATGGACATATATACCATACAGGGAACCACCATAAACCCAGCTGATATATTTCTTCATTTTAGACAACCTGATAAGAACTTTAGGTCACAGCAAATTCCTCGAAGTTGGCCTGGGCATATTCCACATGTAGATTCTGTTTCTTTCCCAATCTTCTTAGTATAAAGATAATTCTACTACCAGGGATTTGGGACAGCCTGGTTTCATTAGAGGGGTACTGTAGGACAGTCTACAATGGTGTATGTCAAATGCTAGACTATTCTCACTGTCTCTTGATACTGTCCCTGGAAGAGCTCCTATCCCATTTTTAACTTGAACACTGTGATCCAACCACAATGNAGACTTGGATTACTGTTGCTACTGAATGGTTTGCCTTGGAAACAAACAGAGATCATTCTGTCATTTTTCAGATTGCATCTAAGTACCGCATTTTGGACTCTTGTTGACTATGAGGGCTACTCCATTTCTTCTAAGGATTTCTTACCCAGAAATAGTGGATATAATGGTCATCTCAGTTAAATTCATTCATTCCAGTCCATTTTAGTTCACAGATTACTAAAATGTCAGTGTTCACTCTTGCCAGCTCCTGTTGACCACTTCTAGTTTACCTTGATTCATGGACCTAACATTCCAGGTTCCTGTGCAATACTGTTCTTTACAGCACCAGATGTTACTTCCATCACCAGTCACATCTACAGCTGGGTGGTGTTTTTGGTTTGGCTCTTTCTCTTCATTCTTTTTGGAGTTATTTCTCCACTGTTCTCCAAATCACTCCAGTATTCCTGCCTGGAAAATTCCATGGACAGAGGAGCCTGGTAGGCTACAGTCCATGGGGTCACAAAGAGTTGGACACGAATGAGCAACTTCACTTTCACTTTCAATGACCTAGGGAGTTCATCTTTCAGTGTCCTATCTTTTTGCCTTTTCACACTGTTCATGGGGTTCTCAAGGCAAGAATACTGAAGTGGTTTGCCATTTCCTTTTCCAGTGGACCATGTTTTGTCAGCCTCATCTACTACCCCATTTTTTTTTTTAAGGCTTCTTGATTTTTTTATTACTCAAAAAAGCTTCATTTTAAAATTTAACTTTCTGACTCTGTGCTTTCAACACTTTCACAACGGTTTTCTGCTCAATAAGGACAGTGTGCTTGGTCCTGTCATGGACATATATACCATACAGGGAACCACCATAAACCCAGCTGATATATTTCTTCATTTTAGACAACCTGATAAGAACTTTAGGTCACAGCAAATTCCTCGAAGTTGGCCTGGGCATATTCCACATGTAGATTCTGTTTCTTTCCCAATCTTCTTAGTATAAAGATAATTCTACTACCAGGGATTTGGGACAGCCTGGTTTCATTAGAGGGGTACTGTAGGACAGTCTACAATGGTGTATGTCAAATGCTAGACTATTCTCACTGTCTCTTGATACTGTCCCTGGAAGAGCTCCTATCCCATTTTTAACTTGAACACTGTGATCCAACCACAATGTACTGTCAGTTCCCTGAGCTTGCCACACTCTCTTTCCTCTGGCTCTTCCATATACATATTCCTTTGCCTAGAACATTCTTCCTTGCCCTTTTCTTCATCTAGATTATTCCTACTAAAATACTTTTATCTGTGAATCTTTGCTAGACTCACTTGAGTCACAGTTAGATGTCCCTTACAGTAATCTGAACTTCTCTATCTTTCTACTTGTCACATGGCCTGTCCACCTATGACCTGTACTTCTACCTAGACTTTGTTGTGAGAGCAGAGATGATGTCTGTCCTGAATGCCATTTTAATTTCAGTGTCACCTTATAATGTGAGTTCTATAAACATAAGAAATTTTGCCTGTTTTGTTTGCTGATATAATCCTAGAGTACAGAACAGTGCTTGGATATGACAGGTGTTCCATAAATGTTTAATAAATGATTGGGCTATGTGCTTTACATGTGTGCTATAAAGAATAATACCACACTCAATGATATCAATGGGTGTGAAGTCTTATAAACACTCTAAAACATTTTCTTTTTAAACGGTGAACAAGCAATGAAATATAAATTAGTTTATCTCTAAGGGCAACTAAAAGTCAATAATTTTATTTTCCTCAACTACCTCCAAAGTTATACGAGAGAAAAGTGAACTTTAAATGCTTTTAAGCTCTCTTTACATAGCAATAAAAAGGTATTTCTCTTAAATTATCTTCTCACCCCTGTTAACATTCTTCTGTGCCAAAAGTTCAAACTGTTTTTATTTCAGAAGTGTGATAATCACTTGCCTTAAAAAAAAAAAAATCTGATTTTTAAGTAAGCTAATAAAAGCCTTTAATACTATTTTCACCTCTATTATTAGTTCAAATGAAAAAAAAATCCAAATTTCCTCTCTTATCAGGAGTTTCACATATGAAAAGGAAATTACCACCTTCCCAGCTGTTTTTGAAGGTCTAACATGTATTGGTAACACTGTGCGTAGTAAGTCATCTGGGCTTCTACAAAGTCATTCAGACAGCGAAGGTGATGGGCCTGTAAAGGAAAGTTTACAGTCACTTCTTAGCTCTATAATCTACAAGTGGCAAATGCTAAGGTGAGACAGAGTACAACACTGTACTCAGGGTGAATCATCAGTATCTAGCATTTTACTACAATATACAGTAAACTATTTAGCCAAAAAAAAAATTAAAACAAACATACAAAAAAACAAATGGATTTGATGATGGTGAGAAAACTAGGTGATGAGGTGTAAAAAAAACTTAAAATATTTCTTCATATATCTTGAAAAATGCTACAATTTAAGTATCTTGATAAGTGACTAAAAAGGAAGTTCAGTTTCTACTCCAAGAATTTCCCTAAGACTATTAAAGCCTTCTGTTCCAAATGAATTTCCAAGGAATGGACACTCACGTGTGTACTGCTGATTCCCTCCAGCAGAAGTCTGGTAATCTCTGCCTGACGATCAAATTCACTTTGAGTTATTCTTAATTCCTGTTCAGACTTAAATTGTAACAAAGTTTTAGAATCTCATTAGAGGGCTTTAGTCCATGCTATGCACATTCATTTAGACAGTTAAAAATTCCCCAAACAAACCCCAAAGTCTGGCAATTCCCTGATTCTACTTTGTACCTAAACTGGTCCCTTGGTTTCTAGACCTTATTTCTTCTATATTACTTAATCTAGATAGAACTGATTCCTTACTGGGACTTAACTCAAAAGAATCAATGTCAAAGGTTAATGACATAAACATATAAGCCTAGGAAAACTATGGGACAGTCAATATATTTTCATACATTTTCTAGTATAAACTCTAGTAAATTTTAATGTTTTATGAAACCTTAATATTACCAGTTTACATGTATAAAATATTTCAAAAAGTTCTCGGTTATTACTACAGTTACTTTACTTTGAAGTTAAACATAGGTTTCATTTTCAAATAGAAAACTTCAGAATGAAGCGAGGATTTTAACTTCTTTTGTTTAATTATCAAGCATATATTTGATTCTAGGGACATAGTTCTAAGGTTCCTTCAAAGTATTCTTTGTCCTACATAAATGTCTTTTACGGTTTTCTTTCTAAACTTTGCATAAAATATGTTTTAAGCAGAAATACTATCTATATGTTAGGATTTTTTTTGCAAGTTATGAGTGACCTTTAATCAATGGTGTGCTAG